>CAXITT010000154.1:971535-1000359 GCA_964033795.1 Lymnaea stagnalis | reverse complement strand
GGGGGGGGGGGGGGGGGGGGGGGGGGGGAGAGGAGAGGAGAGGCATTTATGGTCAACTGTAGAGTTTGTTAAGTGAAAAAGGGTTAGAGAAAGTCTTTTGAGTCCACCCGGGTTTTCAATAACCACAAACCAAAGACTGCAATGTCAGAGCTGCTAAAAAAGTGGGGCTTACTTATGGAACTATCACATGACCACCTAGAGCTGCTCAACTTTTTTCTTTCTTTTTATCTATCTTTCTTTCTTCCCTCCCTCCCTCCCTCCCCTCCATTCCTTCCTTTCTCCCTCCCTCCTTTCCTTTCTTCCATCCTTCCCTCCTCCCTTCCTCTCTCCCTCCCTATCTCCTTTCTTTCCTTCCTTCCCTTCTTCCCCTTCCTCAATCCCCCCATTCCTCCCCTCTTCCTTCCCCCACCATTCCTCCATCCCTCCCTTCCTCCCTCAGCCCTACCCCTCCCTCCCTCCCTCCCTCAGCCCTTCCTCCCTATATCTCTCCCTCCCTCCTTCCTTTCTTTGTTTCTTTCTCTCTGACATTTCTTCTTTCTTTCTTGTTTTCTTTCTTTATTTCTATCTTTATTTCACCCTTTCTTTCTTTTTTACGCCAATCTGATAAACTTAATCTCCACCCCTTTAACAACTGTAATAAAATTGTCTAATGAACGACTTCCTCTCAAGTCAACTCTGTCTCGCACTGCCAAGGATTTCAAACCATTCAAAGGGCCGTCACTGTGTTTACTAGGAGAGATTCAGAATTAATGTTTCATTAACGGCAGCAGACGAGGTGTAAACGAATTAACATGCCCAGCACACTCTGTGGTTGAACTCAGCCGGTTGGCCTGCATATAACTTGAGATTTTGTTTGTATCCGTGAGTTTTTTTTTTTTATTTTAGCCCTCAAATTGTTTCTCGTTTGGATAACCTCAAACAATCAGGGTTAACCCAACCTGGGGGAGAGGTCGCTCCAATCCGGGGAACGTGGCATTTCAAAGGGTGGAGCGAGGAACAGTGATTATAATAACCGATGAGCCATTGACTTTAATGTACTGATGTACAGGTTAATGTGTACAGATATATATCATTTTTATCATGACCCCATTAACGTTTAACCTTTTGACCCAGGTCAACCTTTTTATTTCTTCTGCTGTTGGGAAATTCAATTTAAAAAAAAATAAAATATTTTAAGTCTATTTTTACCAATTTTGAAATGCATTCTTACTTCTCCTTGAGATGCTAGTTTTAGTCAAAAAAATCTTAGGACTTAGGTACGAGACTTAGTCAAAACAATTCTTAGGGGGTGCTAAACTTAGTCAAACAATGATTATGGGGTTGCTAAACTTAGTCAAACAATGCTTATGGGGTTGTTAAACTTAGTTTACCTTAGGGAAATTTAACATAAAAACTGTGCTAATAACGGGGTGATGTTTCGTACAGCAGTGATTGCTCAAAAGGTTTCATTTTGGTAGACCTGTGGACAAGTATCCCCACTGCCTTAATAGCCCTCAATGAGTAATAAAATATGGTTACCGGAGATTTGTTTGAAAGAAATTTCGCCGACGGAAAATTGATCGACGGAAATTTGATCGGACGGAAATTTGGTCGAATTCTTTTTGTAGTTCCCACGATCTAATTTTGCTTTTCTACATAGTGTTGCGCGTTCAAAAAGAAATTTGACGCAAATTTTAGATTTCCGTTCGATAAAATTTCCGTTCGATAAAATTTCCGTTCGATAAAATTTCCGTTTATCAATTTTCATCAACGAAATTTCTTTAAAACACATTTCCAGATACAATAAAATATGATTTGTCTGGAATCCCACTTTTAATCCCACTTTTAATCCCACTTTTAATCCCACTTTTAATCCCACTTTTAATCCCACTTTTTATCCCATTTTTAATCCCACTTTTAATCCCACTTTTAATCCCACTTTTAATCCCACTTTTAATCCCACTTTTAATCCCACTTTTAATCCCACTTTTAATCCTACTTTTAATCCCACTTTTAATCCCACTTTTAATCCCACTTTTAACCCCACTTTAAATCCCACTTTTAATCCCACTTTTAATCCCACTTTTAATCCCACTTTTTATCCCACTTTTAATCCCACTTTTAATCCCACTTTTAATCCCACTTTTAATCCCACTTTTAACCCCACTTTTAATCCCACTTTTAATCCCACTTTTAATCCCACTTTTAATCCCACTTTTAATCCCACTTTTAATCCCACTTTTAACCCCACTTTTAATCCCACTTTTAATCCCACTTTTAACCCCACTTTTAACCCCACTTTTAATCCCACTTTTAATCCCACTTTTAATCCCACTTTTAATCCCACTTTTAATCCCACTTTTAATCCCACTTTTAATCCCACTTTTAATCCCACTTTTATCCCATAGAAACATTATGTTTGAAATTCTTGCCTCTTTTAAAAAGGTGGTTTAAAAAAAAAAAAACTAAAACGAGGAGAAATGTAACCGTTTCCAGTTTCTTGACTAATGTGTGGACCGGCATCGTAAGGCCTCACGGACCGGCATCGTAAGGCCTCACGGACCGGCATCGTAAGGCCTCACGGACCGGCATCGTAAGGCCTCACGGACCGGCATCGTAAGGCCTCACGGACCGGCATCGTAAGGCCTCACGGACCGGCATCGTAAGGCCTCACGGACCGGCATCGTAAGGCCTCACGGACCGGCATCGTAAGGCCTCACGGACCGGCATCGTAAGGCCTCACGGACCGGTGCCGGTCAGCGGAACTTAAGATGCCGGTCCGTGGACTACCAATGTCGGAAACACTGTAGCAGAGACTTATAGAGTATACGCGGGGTCCTGTTTAACGTTTTGTTAGCACAGCAACGTTTAGGAGCGTAACACGGATGTTCTCAATCCGTTCACCTCGAGACCGAAGTGGCCCCGGCCTGGGCTTACTTTATTAAAGAGCCGTCGTTATCTGTCGACGAGTCATAGAAAGATATTATCTCAGATAGATTTGACTGCGTAACAGAGCAACACGCAGCCGGCTGCTCGGGTGCCTGCATTCAAATTGTAAGATGCAGCAGAACGATGACTTCCCTGTTGCCCATGTTCAAAGTGTAAGATGCAACACAGCGATGGCCCAACACTTCCCTGTTGCCCATGTTCAAAGTGTAAGATGCAACACAGCGATGGCCCAACACTTCCCTGTTACCCATGTTCAAAGTGTAAGATGCAACACAGCGATGGCCCAACACTTCCCTGTTACCCATGTTCAAAGTGTAAGATGCAACATAGCGATGACCCAACACTTCCCTGTTGCCCATGTTCAAAGTGTAAGATGCAACACAGCGATGGCCCAACACTTCCCTGTTGCCCATGTTCAAAGTGTAAGATGCAACACAGCGATGGCCCAACACTTCCCTGTTACCCATGTTCAAAGTGTAAGATGCAACATAGCGATGGCCCAACACTTCCATGTTGCCCATGTTCAAAGTGTAAGATGCAACATAGCGATGGCACTCGCCAATTCCCCGTTGCCTACGTTAAAATCGTAAAATGTAATTATCGCTTCACCTGTTCGCCAGCCGTTGTAACATGAGCCCGATATCATGCCCCCAGGCGATAATCAACCCAATATGTTAAGCTCTAAAAACAGAAAGAGGAAGTAAAAATAAACGATCGATCAGCTTTTGCGTCGTGCTCTCTTTCTACTGTCTTTCTTCACTCACCTATTTCTAGCCTAATAACGGTTGACCAGAGAAAATTTGAAAATGCACGAACGCAAGAAAATACGACATTTTCTATGTTTCCTAATAACAGAGCAAGCATTTGACATTCACCGTGAGTTTTCAAGATAAAGAAATAATCTGTAAAGTGCAACCAGATGTTTAATGTTTTAAAGTTTCGATTCACATCCACTTGGACAAACTCAACACAAAAACTCCAGTAACGAAATTAAGTAACAAATCATACGCAAATTATTCTTGACGATTTTTTTTAACATAAAAGCAGACAATGAGTAAAGACAGACATACACGTCATTCAACCCAGACACGTCAAGTACAGACAGACACACACGTCATTTACCCCAGACACGACAATTACAGACAGTCATACACGTCACTTACCCCAGACACGAAACCTTTGATTTAATCAAAGGATATTAAAAGGCCGTAGTGTTTCTTTATTGATCGGTTGGTTTTTGTTTTTGTTTTAAACCAGCTGCGGGGCTGTCAGGTCATCGTGTCATTGTGCTGACCTTAAGGTTCACCGATCTCAATCTGGGTCTCCTTACACAGATGTTTGTCAGAAGAAAATGCTGTAGGTACAACAATCTTTATCTTCTAGGCCTGTACAAAGACACTTGCTGGAATAAAGCGAATGGTTTTTTCCCCCTCTAATATTCAGAGAGTATTTCTTATTCATAACTCAGTTCGTAAAGATTAAAAACAAAATCTCAGTTTTATTTCAGAATAGTTAAGGTAAAGTTTCCATTGATCGATTGATATCAGCATGATTCTGTAAAGATACAATGTATAACTATTCTGAAAATAATAGCTCTCACAAGTCGGTAAGCCGAGGATCCTATTCATATTCAGCGTTTTTGTCGGGCAGCTCTTCCGGAAAGGGGGAGGGGGGTGCAGTGCCCCCCCGGAGCAAGTCAAGTGCCCCCGTTCTAGGAAAAATGTGTGCATATTTAAAAAATTAAAAATGTCATTTTTGTAAGAGTTTTAAATTGAATCGTTACCGGTGCCTTTAACCAATTACAATTAGTGGAACCAGTGAAATATTGCTACGCTGTAATAATATTTAATGATTACGTATATTTCAGGCTAATTTTGTTAGAGCCTTACACTATGTTATTAAATAAATAAATAAATAAATAAATAAATAAATAAATAAATAAATAAATAAAATAAATAAATAATATATATTATATATATATATATATATATATATATATATATATATATATATATATATATATATATATTGTAACATTAATAAATATAATTGATCGCTTTTTAAATGATTAATAAAGCACAAACAATTTTAGCTTTGCATTTTTAACATTAAATAAGTTTTTACTTTTTATTCATTCCAAAAACATGCTTTTATTAAATTTATAAAGTAAGAAAAAAACTAACATTTAAATATACTTTTAATAAGAAGATGCCGTTTAAGTCAATGAGTGCAGCGCAACTCCAAAGCCAAATAGCATTCACTTATGCCCTTATCACTCATCCAAATAAGAACAAACCATATAAAGTGCCGAAAACAAATGTTTTAGCGTATGTAAGGGTGCTTCAATCCTGTGTATGATTTTAATAATTTTTAAAAACTCTGTTGGGGGAAAAAAAAGGGGGGGGGGGTACGATACTTTCATTTTGCCCTAGATAGCACAAGATACTCCTCAGAATGAATTGTTATAAATAATTACCCTTCTTATGTACATATATATCGGGGGTAGGAAATAGGATATGTACATTTTAACGCGGATGACAATGTCTTTAATCCATTGATGTTACAGTGGTGAAAATACAAGCTGTATTCTCATTTTACAAATAAACATATGTTAACCAATTTAGAAAATCAACGACTATAAAATGTAGGTACCTTTATATAAATATATCCATAAATATAAAAAACCAGTCATTTTTACACAAGCAAAATTTCACTTTTTAAAATAGAGATGGGTTAAGATTATCTTTCAAAAAAAAAATGTTGATTTTTCACTTTGCGAACAGTAAAGTGGGTGTATCTTGTTATGAGATTAATACAATTTCTTAAAACAGGCACTAAAGGCTGTTACAGACATGAAAAACGGTTAAGGGATTCTTCTTTAGATAAAAGAATTCTCTTTTTTTTTTACGATTCTCCAATAATAAAGTACAAAACAAAGGCACAAATTTGGTTACATTTTTAATAAAGATTTCAGTATATCTAATTCGGTTAATATAAAATATATTTAAAATGGTATATAGAGTTTTTGTTGTAAATTTCAGATTAAGTGTTCACAAGTTTTAGAGAACATTTGTTAGTTAATGGGCAAGAAAAGTGGTAGTGTAAGCCCAACAATGAACAATTTAAAAACACAAGACGTCTAAAGTATTTCTCCAGCGAAGAAATTAGCCGTAAATTAGCCTTACTGACAATAATGATTCAAATCATTTAGACTTGATAATTGAAGGTCATGTTTAGAGAAAACAATAATTGTATTTTAGGGACACGAAAATGGGTGGGGTAGGCCTACATTATATAGCAGATAAATACTTCTAAAAACTTTTAATGGTGTAAAAAACGTAAACAGCATTACATAGACCACTTTTTTAAAATACGGAATTGTGATGAGTTTTCGCAATAGCAGTTGGAGATTATCGCAAAGTGCCTCCCATTATTATCCCGATAACATCGGGTGATAATATCTAGTATACAAGAATGAACTAGGGCTAGGGTATCTATGTAAAACCAAAGAAACGAATTAATTCTTACGGATTCTTAAAAACGTTGACAGGGATTTTCTATTATTTAACGGAAATCGAATAATTTAAAATGCACAAAAAATATAATATATCAGCTTTTATTTTAGTGCATGTTTAAATATTATTATTATAATTTAGAAATACATTTAAAATAATTTAAGAAACATTTTAAATGTTTTACTAAAATTTAAAAGTTAATATAATTTTTGTGTTAGTAATTTGTTGTCTAAAATTTAACACTTTAATTTCATATCTCATTTATTGGTCAAACCAAAACATCTATTGTCTCTAGTACGTTTTTAGCGCGTTGTTAATATTGCGAAATTAAAATAAAATTAACTTAATCTAATTGTCTTCAGATACTATCAAATTAAAATTTTCGATTTAAACCAAATAAAGGAACATTATATTATTTTCATAAGAGCAAATTTAAAACTTGCATATAAAAAGCTCTAAATTTCTTTGATTTAAAAACCGCATGACAAAACTGATAAGATATTTCCCACGTATTAAAAGTAGAACTATTAATTAATAATTATAATTAATTGCCTTTTACATTTTTAATAAATACACAAAATTTTAGCTTTGTATTTTTAACATTTAAATGAGTTTTTTACGTTGTTTATTTGTTCATTAAAAAAAGTAATAGGAACTTAACGTTACCATACTTTTAATAAGAAAATACCGTCTAAGTCAATCAGTGCAGCAAAACTTCACAGCCCAATAGCGCTTACTAACTATTATTCACTGATCTTTCATCCAAATAAGAACAAACCACACGAAGTTTCAAATGGTTCATTTCGATGTCAATATTTCAAAACCAGATCATGTGACAGATTTGAACATTAGTGTGCTCATTTGGTAACTGGGATACGGAAGAAAGACGTTTTGCGATAATTTAAAACTGTTAGTGTAGGCTCATAACAACTGACAATCAAAATTTTACGCACACAGCTGGAAAATAATTATGTCAATATTCCAAGGCCCTCGAAATGTTTATTTAAGAAATATATAATCAGAATTCTCTTGTTTTAAAAAAAGAAGTATCTCTTTATTGATGTAACGTTTCAGATGTCATTTAGTTTTAAGTCAAGCTTATCTGCAATATATTAATAATATATGCCTACCCTACACCTTCTTAGGATCTTGAATTTACACATACACACACATACAAAACATTATGTCCTTTAATTTACAACCAATTCAAAGACCATTTCAACCCTCGATCTGTGGCATGCATCATTCTGTGGTGTGGAGCTTTTCAGAGCTTTTTAAGTGCCTTTTGAAATTGCATTAAATGACATAGAAATATTAATACAAGACCGCTATAAGTATATATTTTTAGAAAGGTAATTGGATGGGGATAAAGTTGGCCATATTGCCCACCCCGTAAAAAATTTTGTTCAGTGTCCTTGACCTTGGAGTTCTCAAGAAAATAAAAATCGACAAAATGTCTTGCTTTAAAGTGCTCATAACATCATTAATTTTTAGAGATACACTTAAAACACAAATCTAAATATTGTAGCCAATTCATTTATCTATCAGAAAATGTATAGTTTGCTAAGGTTTTGATTGCACTTACACATCTGAAAGCAATTTTAGTAATTTTAGGTCATTTATATAAGAAACTTGAACCACAGCTAAAACCAAGTACAAAATACAAAATCTCAGGCAAAATATTTATTATTGACTAGTAAACATTTAAAAAGGAACTGTGGAACTGATTTGGGTTATTAAACTATAAAATTTATTAGTTCTGATCTATAATCTGTAGCTTCAGTGACTAATATTCAGTCAGTCCTTGCCCAACCTCCGGGCCTGGCTCGAAGTCAAACAGTAGCCTACTTCAGTATCACTAAGACTAGTATCAGATTCACGAAAAGAAAAATCTGAAGTGAGATGTCTTTGGGAATGTTAAAATCATCATCAGCATCACTTAAATCCTCTCCTAAAAAGCTTTCAAAAACATTTCTATTAGTTCTCGCACTGAAGGCCCGGCCATAGCGTCCGCCTTTTTTGCTTAAAAATAAAAAATTCCGATTAAAAAGCACTTATTGTTACGTTATTAAGAAACAGCTTGACCCGGAAGTTGATTTAATTATTAATAAAAGGAAATGGCTATGATTTCGGTTAAATATTGGATTGGAAGTTGCTATCGGACCGTGTTTTTTATCGGCCGATTTTTTCGGCCGCCACAGCACAGAACGAGAATATCGGCCGATGTCGTCGGCCGACCACAGTTCGAGGGTTAAGTGTCTATATTGGTATCTTTATTAAAAGATTAACCATTGCCTCACTAACTGCATTATCTGGAAATCGTAAAATACACAGAATTCTTAAGAATTGATGACTACTATCCTAACTCATTTTCTAACTAACACGTTTAAAGGATGCCGGAATGTAGAGCGGCTAAAGTTATATACAGGCAGAAGGCTAGGGGCAGACAACTCACCGGTCACCCAAGGCTGAGATGGATCGATAAACCCCAGTTGGGGGGTTCGTGCACGGAGGTAGAAAGCCATGGATCGCTCCGAATGGAAGGATGTGGTGGGACAGGCCAGGGCCCTACATGGGCTGTAGCGCCACTGATGATGATGATTATTAACTAATTTTCACGCCTGTAACAGCCTAAAATCTTTTATTTTAAGAAATATTATTTATCTCATAAAAATGTACACCCACTTTTACATGAACTTTGTTTTCGAACATTGGAAACAAAAAAGTGTTGTCCTACTTCGAAAGACAATCTTAACTCATCCTTGTTCATGCACATGAAATACAAAGGAAGAACACAATATTGCTCGACGTATAAGATTAAAGTTTCATGTGTGTTTAAAATTATGGGGTTTAGATATTTTTTATTTGAGTTATGGGTGCACTATCTCAATATACCCACGTTTTGTCCAGCCCATTGACCTATATTTTCTAAATATGTATACAGATATTTATTACTAAAAAGAGAATGTAAAATCTCAACAGCTTAACGCAATACTTTAAATAAGAAAGAACTATTTAAGTCAAATAGTGCAGCTTAACGTCACAGCAAAATAGCACTCACTAATATCTCATTTATCGGGCAAACCAAAACATCTATTGTCTTTAGTACGTTTTTAGCGCGTTGTTAATATTGCGAAATTAAATTAAAATTAACTTAATCTAATTGTCTTCAGAAAATATCAAATATCAGTTTGACCCCATAGAGAAAAACATGCTTGCTATATGACGAGAATAAAAGCATGTTAGCTGAGTGGGAGATGAGCTGGGACATGGAATTTCACCCTGCCAAGTGCCAGACACTATCAATCTCTAGAAGTTGTACTCCTCTACACTACCAATACAAACTGCACGGCCATATTCTTGAGCAAGTTTCCTCCGTAAAGTACCTGGGTGTTACCATTCAAAGAGAGGTCCGATGGGATGAACATATTAACAATGTATGTAACCAAGCAAACAAGACCCTAGGGTTCTTAAGGCGAAATCTAAAGATTGGCAACTCCTGTGTGAAAGAAAGAGCATATAAAGCCTTTATCCGTCCGATTTTAGATTATGCATCTTCAGTCTGGGACCCATTTACCCAGAAGAGCATTGACAGGTTGGAGGCGGTCCAGCGACGAGCAGCACGCTTTGTCCTAAACCGCTACAGGAATACCTCAAGTGTTGGCAGCATGCTAGAAACACTAGGCTGGTCACCATTGGAGAAACGACGACGACAATCCAGGCTCTCCATGATGTACAAGATAAATAATGGGCTGGTCCACTGTTCCAGTATTAAACAGAAACTCGTACCTCTCCCCCATAGACAGCGACGAGGCCATGACAGGCAATTCAGGCTCATACCAGCAAGAAGCCAGTATAGGAGCTGCTCATTCCTGCCCAAGACAATCAGGGACTGGAACAATCTTTCAAAAGGAACGGTTGAGGCGACAACACTAGACACATTTGTGTCTATTGCCTCAAGCCTTCAAACCCCCAGTGCATGATTCCCTCACAAAGTGGCACTGGAAATCTGTGAAATTTCCTCATCAACACCAGGAACAGAAACATTGCAAATCCCATCTACATGCATAGGAGCCAAAATGATCAATAAATTGATCGTGGGCCCTTAAGATATAGAAGAAGAAGAAGAAAGCAATTTATTAGAAGATTTTTTGTTTTCCTTGACATACTATGGTATGACAATTTGTTATAAAATCCAAATAAATATTTCAATATAACATTGTGTTATAAAATCCAAATAAATATTTCAATATATCACATTGTGTTATAAAATCCAAATAAATATTTCACAGTATTTCATGTGCAAAATGTTCACTGTTGGCATTGATTGCACAATCGCGTGGTATGCTCTTCGCACACAAACTCATTGCACTCGTGACAGACTAGATTGGTTTTCTTGTCACGTGATCTGGGACAAAAATATAGCATCTCTTGCGTTGTCCTGACTGAGACCGTGCGTTGCTTCCGGATGGTGTTCATGCCTCTGGTACAATGCCGCAACTGCGAATGACATAACACTACACTGAGTGTACTATGGGGTCAATTTGTGAGTGTACTGTGGGGTCAATTTGTGAGTGTACTGTGGGGTCAATTTGTGAGTGTACTATGGGGTCAATTTGTGAGTGTACTGTGGGGTCAATTTGTGAGTGTACTGTGGGGTCAATTTGTGAGTGTACTATGGGGTCAATTTGAAAAAAAAAATAAACCTAAATAATAGATAATTGGAAATACTTTGAAACCATTGAACATGTGTCACGTACTTAGGAAGGCCTTAGGAGAAAATACGTGGCAGGCGAGGTCACTTCTCGTGATAGTTTGTAAAAAAAAACGCCGTCCAAAGAGGGCAGGGGTCCAATAGACCCCATGGTACCAGAGCAGGGTTAAATATACGGAACTATGCGTAGAACTATATTTGTTTCAGAAGATATAAAACAATGAGTGTTACAAGGGGGCTGAAACTCAAGAATTTTAATAAAGTTGAGGGGCAAGAACAAAAAAATTGGCTCAATCAACAAAAAAATTGCGCTTACTTAGGGGCTTCCATTCCATGGATGATTTTTATTAATGTTTATTAAAAACTGCAAAACGAGGGGGGGGGGGATTTGATACTTTTATTTTGCCAGATGCAACACAAGATGCGCCTAAGAATGAAGGAGTGTATATGATAAATAATATTCTTTAAACACATATCTGCGTGGTGGAATGGGATGTGTACATTCCCACGTGGATGGCAATATATCTTTAACTTCAATGGTATTACAATCGACTATTAGACTGGAAGATTATAATATACATGCTCCCTGAGCTGCAATAATTCTGTTTTAATGATTTTCAAATAGATATCGTGCAGGGGCGAAGCAGAGGTTGGGCACATTTTTAATACTGAAACATGGTTGGTATGGCCTATATTATTTAGAAGAAAATAATTCTTAAACCACAATGATGTCACAATAGTAAACATATCTATATATAGATCCTTTAAAAAAAAAACGAATGTCTAATTACCCATTTCTAAATATACGATACAAGGGCGCAGAAATTTGTCGTATTTTTTGTTTGAGGATGCAGAACATCAAAATTATATTCATTTAGATGTGTAAAAAAATTGGATTTTTGGATGTTGAGACTTTGCAAGAGCAGCTGGAAAGTAGCGCTCTGTGACGTATTACATTATCCCGGTCACGCCGGGGTCATATATTCTAGTAATAAATGATTAAATAATGTTTACAGAGAGTACGTTCATTACCGCTCTGTTGACCGAGTGTCAAGCCGCCTGGGGTGAGCCACATCTGGAGACAAACTTGGCTGAAAGATGTCCAAGAAAAACCGCCAACGTAAGTTTTAAGAATAGTTTTCTAAGTTTTGACGTGATCAAAGATGATATATACGTGATCAAAGATGATATAATGGTCTGGGCGCTATTACGAGCTGCTTCACTGAGCGGCAAAAAAAACACTGATGACGTCACCGACAAAGAAATTTTTTATTTAAGCACAAATAATAATTAAAAAAAACAAAAAAAAACGCTTGCTTTGAATATTTACATTAGTTATGAGATAGCCCTGAAACTGAATTGACGGTAATTCTGGAATGTAAAATTTAAATGTAGTTACAAGTTAACTGAGTGAGGCGAGGCAGGCCGCACTTTTACGCAGCTGGGTCGTGGACTTTGACCTCGGGGGTGTTGTACCACAAGGCATGAATGTTTTTAACAGCATCGCGTATAATGCTTAGATTTGGTAAACCACAATGTGTGCCTCCGGGATAAGTTTAATAATTTATTTCTCGGGAACTCTTTGTTATTATTTTAGCAATTACTAGATATAGGCTGCCAAACATTGGCGACAGCAATGCGTGAAGTTTCCATCTACTAAAGTTACTTGACAAAAACGTGAACTCAAGTTACGCACATTTAAGAATGCCAATTTTGCTACACCCTCCCCCCCCCCCTTTTTTTTTCATGATACGTCACTGCACACTTTTTATTTCACGCCCATGAACTATATAAATATAGCCGACCCGCGGCTTAGCATACGCCGCGAGCTTGTTACGGTGTGCGCATGGCTGTCAAGCGAGGGTGGTGCAGGAGGGGGGCGGTAGCGTATCTAAATATAGCCTGCGTCGTCGTCTTCTTGCTTCTTGCCCTAGTTTCACTGGCAAATTATATATATATAGATATCTTGTTAGAAGGGGGACATTATTATCTTAACATCTGTATATTTGTTAGCCCTTATTTGTTAGAGTGTATGTTATAGTTTGTAAGTAGTAAAGGGAGCTTTTACATTCATACACGAGGAATTACAACCCCTTCTTAAAGTGTATCTTGGCTAGCCGAGACAGGGCGCATACAGACACAGAGCCTATTGGTCTTTAGGGTGTTGGTTCGGGATTTTAACTTTTACTCAGCTTAGAGTCGCTAGCAATTGTCAAATGGCCACAGGAAATCTGCCAGAGGGCAAGCAGTAGACCGTCTTGATCTTTGTGTGACGTAGATCCTCACTCGTTTGCCCCCACGGCCCCGTTTATAATGGGTGCACTTATAGGCTATTGGCCTTCAAAGTTTTAATCGCATCCTTCAGGTGTGGCATTGTACACCGGCACCATTTTGGCCCATTTCTGTTGTCCTTTTTTTTTCTTTGGACTTTTCTTTAGTCATTTTCTTTCGTATCCGGAAATATGCTTGAAAGAAATATCGTCGACGGAAAATTAATCGAGGTCAATTTGATCGAACGGAAGTTTGGTAGAATTTTTTTTTTCAGTTCACACCTTAAATTTTTTTGTCAAATTTCTATTTGAACTGATTATTTAGTTTTTCTATATAGTATTGATGTTCAAAAAGAAAATTGACGAAAACTTGATCATGTGACTTTTTTCTTGTGAATTTTTTCCTCTGACTTTTTTCACTGTGACTTTTTTCCCTGTGATTTTTTCTCCTACAATCGATCGGGCGGCCCTCTGATTTTGTTGCGACCTGTTATTTTGTTAAGCAAGATCTGTTATGCAACCCCCATTCCCATAGTGACGCTCTCCTACAGGAGATCAATAATTTTAAAAAATAAAATATTTTGCGCTCGTTTTGTGTAGCTTTATTATTTAAAACAGTATTAAAAAAAAAAAAAAGAAAAAAAAACCAACAACAACATCAGTTTATTCTGACGATCTTTTCTTGCTAACGTATCTGGTTCGCATGACCTTTTCTGTTCGTTCAATCAATAATGTCTTTCTATTTGGGCAAGTTGAGCGTTAGAATTTTAAACCTCTATCATCATCGCATCGCGGTGCTGTCTATTACTTTATTTATAAAGTTTAGTTATGACGTTGGTGTCGACATTCCAACAAAGGGAACAACGCCTAAACTTTAACCTCTGACCTCATCATATAACCTACTTGTTTAATTATCCAAAGCCGGATCAGTTTTTAAAAAAAAAATATTTGATCGTATTTTGTAAACTTTTTAAAAATTTATTTGCTAACAATTTATCTAGATTTCGCTCATAATAGACATCTTGATATTTTATGTATAGTTGATTCTCGGCCTGAGGGCACATTTTAAAATAATTGTATGCTTCAGAGTTAGGGTTAGGCAACCTAGATTGACCTCTCCGGCTCATAAATAATATACACACAGTAGCGGTTATAACGAGAACATTTTGTTTCTTGATGTAAATTCGTCAAGTGGACGTGATCCCCACTTATGGCATGTTAACCATTTTCCCCAACAACCTCTAACGGTAAAACGTTTGGAAAAAAAAATATTTAAAAAACCAAAAGCAAAAAAAATAAAAAAAATAAAATAAATTAATAAATTTTAAAAATAAATAAAACGCCAAAAAAGAAAGAAAAACAAATTCTCTCCCCCCCCCCCCCAAAAAAAAACAACAACAAACAAACAGAAAACAACAACAACAACAACACAAAAAACAACAACAAAAAACAACCTCTTCTAAAATATATAGACTAATTCTTTCTGTACTATCTGCAAAATTCACGTTGATCACTTAAGTCGTTCATTGTTCTCCAGAGCCAGGCATGTCAACTTCCCAACCCTCCCAACCCCTTTTTCTTCATATCGGGATGTGACGTGACCTTGTGTTGGCGAATTTTATTCGAATAACAACCTGTTACCTGGATCATGCGGCTCGTCAATCCTCGAGATCGTTAGTTCGGTGTTGCAACCTGAAAGGTCATTGACCTCTGGCCCGCGTCTCCCCCCCCCCCCCCCCCCCCCCCCCCCCCTATCCCAGACACATCGTCCCTACCCCCTACCCCCCAACATTAGTAGATATTAGTTTTATCCCAGACACATCGTCCCTACCCCCATCCACCTGACCTCCGGTAAAGCTGTACATACTCCTTCGTCCGTTTTGCACGAATCGTTATTTTCTTATTCGGGCCCGTCTATTTCATTGAATGGCTTACATTGGACGTGGTAATGTCCCACATCATGTGTCCTGTATGTCCCATGTCAATGTCATATGTCAGGTATTCCGCGTGCCAATGTCATAAGCCCTGAGTCCTGTATTTGACATGTCAGTCCTATGTCAGAGGTACCGGGTTTCACGTGTCATCATCATATCTCATGTGTCTTTCACTGCAACTGTCAGCGTCCTAAGTCATGTTTCTCCTGTATTTCACATGTCAGCGTCCTAAGTCATGTGCCTCCTGTATTTCACATGTCAGCGTCCTAAGTCATGTTTCTCCTGTATTTCACATGTCAGCGTCCAAAGTCATGGGTCTCCTGTATTTCACATGTCAGCGTCCTAAGTCATGTTTCTCTTGTATTTCACATGTCAGCGTCCTAAGTCATGTTTCTCCTGTATTTCACATGTCAGCGTCCTAAGTCATATGCCTCCTGTATTTCACATGTCAGCATCCTAAGTCATGGGTCTCCTGTATTTCACATGTCAGCGTCCTAAGCCATGTTTCTCCTGTATTTCACATGTCAGCGTCCTAAGTCATGTTTCTCCTGTATTTCACATGTCAGCGTCCTAAGTCATGTTTCTCCTGTATTTCACATGTCAGCGTCCTAAGTCATGTTTCTCCTGTATTTCACATGTCAGCGTCCTAAGTCATGTTTCTCATGTATTTCACATGTCAGCGTCATAAGTCACGGGTCTCCTTATTTCACATATCAGCGTCCTAAGTCATGTGCCTCCTGTATTTCACGTCAGTGTCCTAAGTCATGTATTAACTTTGAGGTATCTAAGTTCCCTATATTAAATTTTATATCAGTGTTTGATAAGTCATGTTCTTGCGTCTGAGAAACCGATATTTAACAATTTAAAAGACAAAAGGAAGATAAGAAATTACAACCTTTTCTTTTTAAACGAATAGGTGCAAATCCGTTTAGACGGGGTCAATGCAGCCTGGGGGAGGGTTGGGTTATAAGGGGTCAAAGGTGACTGGAAGCTCTCCACGAGTCAAGCTTGTTACTTTTTCAAAACTACCAAAACACCTTGGAGTTGGCATATTTTAATAAAACTATATTATAAATACTTTTAAAAAACACACAAGCTTTTCCAAATATATACTAAAACTTCCCCCAAATCTCCCCCAAATGTCCCCCCCCCCAAATGTCCCCCAAATGTCCCCCAAAAGTCTCTTTTAAAAAACACTAAAGCTTTTCCAAATATATACTAAAACTCCCCCCAAATGACCCCCAAATGTCCCCCCCCCCAAATGTCCCCCAAATGTCCCCCAAAAGTCCCCCAAACGTCCCCCAAATGTCTCTCAAATGTCCCCCAAAACTTCAGAACTGTTGCACCTCAAAATATGTTGTCCATCCATGAACTCTTTGCTGTGTAACTCCGCTCATTTCGAGATCACGAACTGGGTCAACGTTGAGATGCAAGATTGGAGCCACAGAGGCCACTCAAGGATCACTGCATGGAGGTCATTGGTGACCTTTTTTAATTATGTAGGGCTGTATTGTCATCGGGAGGGTGGGAAAGTGCAAAACGTATATTATCAATCGGACATCAGAAGTGGGTCAAAATTGAGATGCAACTTTGATCCAGTCAAACGGAGAACATCGCACGTTGAATAAAAGCCATGGAAAAAAAATGGAAACACCACGCGTTCGTCGTATCTTGATGTTCCCGCTAGTTTTTAAGGTATCCCCTGGCAACGTTTGGAGGGATTTGTCATTCTCCCCCACCACCCCCACCCCCACACCCACACACACGTGGTGCTTTTGGACGCTTTCAATCACAACTGACAGTTTATATCTCTACGTTTGTTAACTGAAGGTTTACAGACCCCTGGGTTTGTGACAGCGTAGTTTTCAGCTCTCAAAAAAAAAAAAACAACAAAAAACGTAGTGTCAAGCTCCAAAGAGTCGTGTGGTCATTAAAATGGAGGAGCGAGGCTGGGTTGCAATCAAAATACAAGCTGTGTAAGTAAATCCACCCATCTGCTTATGTAGGTCAACACAGATAAATATACAGGATAACGTCCTCCAATTTGTTTCTAAAGCATGGTAAAAGGTCTTAGGCAGCCACACTGGCAGTTAAGTGTCAACACCGCAAGTCTCTAAAAGATGATAATCCGGTTGGTTTATTGAGACGGAGACCGCAAAGGCCAATCACCGTTACTCTTATTCAATTGCTTACGGTGTTAACACCCAAAAATGCGTCAACTTTTTTTTATATACTGAAAACACCCGAATTATTGTTATTTTAAAATAATTAAACCAAACATACGAAAAAACTCCCGAAACCTTAATTTTTTAGTCTTGTCGCAGTGCCGAAATCTTAGGTTTAAAAACGTAATTACTCCGGCGAAAGCGTAGGGGTAAACAGGTCGGGGGATTAACTTCTAGATTTGTCTTTACCATCAAATAATCCATTCTATAATATGTCAATCACAATCACTGAGACCTCATTTAAATTACTTTAGGGGAAGACTGATGTGTAATGTTACAGTCTAACTCTAACACACAAGGACTTGAATTTGTGGAGAGGTTTCATTGGAGATTTTGCACCGTGATATTAACCAGAAACAACTCTCGTCGTACACATTTTGAGACTCACTGGCAGCGTAACAACAAGCGCTTCTTGAATAATGTCTAATATCTCTAACGATGAGCCTGAAATAGATTTGGAAAAAAAAAGACATATCAACTAAAAAAAAAAAAAAGCCATGTATCATCCACTTATATCTGGTAAATTGGCCGTGCACATCAACTTTATTTGCGGCGCTCTTGAGTTCATCACTGGTTCATCTAAGTGTTGACACACTCCTGAAAGCAGCGAGATTTAATTACATCATTTCTTGTTCACAGGCAAATTTTGGTTGCAACTTTACATGTCTGCATGTATATGATGCGTGAGTGATATATATATACACACACTAGATAATATCACCCTAAGTTATCAAGATTATAACGGATGGCAGGCACTTTGCGATAATTTCCACATGATATAGCGAGACTCAATCACAATTCCTTATTTTAAAAAGAAGTATCTATGTCATGATGTTAACTTTTCTAACATCATTAAAAGTTTTAAGAAGTATTTTTCTCTTACATATTATACACCTACCCGACCTATTTTCAAGCCCCTCAACTGCCATTCTTTCCTGCAAACATGACCTTAAATTACTAAACCTAAAGTGAAATGATCACCATCTGAATCATTATTTTCACTAAAAGAGTTCACTGACAGCTGATTTCTACTCTAGAGAAATACTTTAGATGTCATTTGTTTTTAAATTGTTAAAATGCTGGGCGAACCCTACCACTTTTAGTGCCCATAAACTAATTTTTTTCTTTAACAATTGTGACAAACTTAAAATTACACAAAAACTCTTTATAACATTTTAAATACATTTTATACTAACGGTATTTGGTAGACTTATATCTTCATTAAAAAAATAATCACTATTTTGTAGTTGCTTTCCACAATGTTATTGGAAAATCGTAAAACAAAGAATTCTTTTATCTAAATAAGAATATCTTCACCGATTTTCTCGTCTGTAACAGCATTAAGTGTCTTTTTTTTACATGATAGTAATTAATTTCATAACAATATACAACAACTTTACTTTACTTTTTACAAAGCAAAAACAAAAATATATATTCATTTTTTGAAAGAAAATCTTAACTCTTCTCTATTTTAAAAAAAAATCAAGTTTCACGTATTTAAGTTGATAGGCTTGTGATGTTCATGGGTGTACTTATAAAAATGTACCCAGGTTTTGTTAACGCCGTTTAATTGGTGAACATTTTATGTTTTTCGGTAAAAATGAGAATGTATCATATCTTTTTCACAACTGTAAATCATAGGATCTAAAGATATTGTCATCCACGTAAAAATGTACACTTTTCTGTTTCCTACCTTAGATATATATGTACCTAAGAAGGTTAATTATTTAAAAAAAATTATTCCATTATTCTGAGGCGAATCTATTGTTGCATAGGGAAAAATGAAAGCATCCACAGAATTTTACCCCCCCCCCCTACGTACGCAAACACACATTTTTTGCACTTCATTTGGTTTGTTCTAATTTGGATGAGTTATAAGTGCTTTAGTAAATGCTATTAGGCTATGGAGTTGCGCTGGACTGATTGACTTAAACGGCATTTTCTTATTAAAAGTATATTTAAATGTTAAGTTTTTATTACGTTATAAATTTAATAAATTAAAAAAAAGTAAAAACTTATTTAATGTTAAAAATACAAAGCTAATTTTTTGTTTGTTTTATTAACAATCTTAGAAAAATCAATTGTACTATTGATTTTACTTTTAAGAAGGGAAAAATACATTATAAATTTTGTCACGCCCGGATATTAAATCAAATTAACATAGAGTTTTAGCTAAACTAGACAATTCACGCTATGACGTCATTAGCACGGTTATTTAAAAAAAATTAGTTTTAATTTTATTTCGCAATATTAACAACGCTCTAAAAACGCAATACAAACAACAGATGTTTTGATTTTCCTAATAAATGTGATGATGTTGTAATTTTAGATCATAATTTTTTTAATTATTTTTTTTCCATAACTTTCAAACTTGGATGAATGAAATGATTAAAATAGTTCCTTTATTGTTTTTGTAAATGTATTTCTAATTTATAATAATAATATATAGACATTTACTAAAACAAAAGCGGATCTATTTTATTTTTTGTTCATTTATCTTTATTCGATTTCCGTAAAAGATTAGAAAATCACTATTAATTTTTTTTTTTTACAAATCCTTAAGTATTTTCGAAAGCCTTAAGTTAAAAAAAAAAATGTCGAAAACAGGTCTATTTTGTCAGACTTAACTTATCAGCGAATCTTGTTTGGCGACCCTCTTTGACCCAGGTCCAAATGATTTTCGAGGTTTGCCCTCTTTTTAAAATACGACACTTACCCCCCCCCCCCAACTCCCCCAACAAAACAGCCGCAAGCCTTTGTGTAAAACGTAAACTATGAAATTTTATGTTTAAAAGTTTTTGTCAGACTTAACTTATCAGCGAATTTTGTTTGGCGACCCTTTTTGACCCAGGTCCAAATGATTTTCGAGGTTTGCCCTCTTTTTAAAATACGACACTTACCCCCCCCCCCCCAACTCCCCCAACAAAACAGCCGCAAGCCTTTGTGTAAAACGTAAACTATGAAATTTTATGTTTAAAAGAAAAGAATAGAAAACAGTTACACGGATTTTAGAAATAAATAAATGGGTCCAAATTGTAGAGTTTAAACGTAAAAACCTTTGAATGCAAATTGTACTGAAGATCTCGTGAGAATGAGTATAAATAGAAATAGTTTAAGAGCAAATTTGTTTTGATTGATATTTCTCTTGGGTTTCCCATCCACGAAGTGTATCATTTAATCGCCCAGTTAAGCAGAACAAAATCCTATACACTGCCTTAAAAGTGATGAGGCTAACAGGCGGTACCTATTTGTAGAAGAAGCACAACTTCCATGGCAGAGTTAGAGGCTAAAACTTCCATGGCAGAGTTAGAGGCTAAAACTTCCATGCCAGAGTTAGAGGCTAAAACTTCCATGGCAGAGTTAGAGGCTAAAACTTCCAAGGCAGAGTTAGAGGCTAAAACTTCCATGGCAGAGTTAGAGGCTAAAACTTCCATGGCAGAGTTAGAGGCTACAACTTCCATGGCAGAGTTAGAGGCTAAAACTTCCATGGCAGAGTTAGAGGCTAAAACTTCCATGGCAGAGTTAGAGGCTAAAACTTCCATGGCAGAGTTAGAGGCTCCATGGCAGAGTTAGAGGCTACAACTTCCATGGCAGAGTTAGAGGCTAAAACTTCCATGGCAGAGTTAGAGGCTAAAACTTCCATGGCAGAGTTAGAGGCTAAAACTTCCATGGCAGAGTTAGAGGCAAAAACTTCCATGGCAGAGCTAGAGGCAAAAACTTCCATGTCAGAGCTAGAGGCAAAAACTTCCATGGCAGAGTTAGAGGCAAAAACTTCCATGGCAGAGTTAGAGGCAAAAACTTCCATGGCAGAGTTAGAGGCAAAAACTTCCAACGTCCATGGCAGATTGGCAAAAACTTCCATGGCAGAGTTAGAGGCAAAAACTTCCATGGCAGAGTTAGAGGCAAAAACTTCCATGGCAGAGTTAGAGGCTAACATTTCCTTGTTCGTGTTGAAGGGATGCTTTACTTGGTCGTGTATGACGCAGTCTTGCCATGGCTGTGCTTAGTGTTTTAGTGTTTATAGGCCGGGGGAAACATAACGTTAGGGGCGTCTTGGGCGATTGGCCAGTTGCTGCTATTTGCTTCACTTTGCCCTGGTTAGCCCTAGTGATAAATAGCCAATCGCATGCTTGTTAAGCTAAAGGCAAACATGACCGCCTGTTGAAAAATCCTTTACATTTTCTACGGGTTTTCCAATATTTACAAGTCGCGAATTCTAGCTTTGCACCCGCTACGAAACATTTACAAGGAGATGTTTCTAGCGGTTACCGGAAATTTGATCGAAAGAAAGTTCGTCGATGGTAAATTAATCGACGGTAATTTGATCGAACGGAAATTGGGTCGATTCTTTTTTTTTTCAGTTTACACTTTACACGTTAAAATTTTCGTCAAATTTCTTTTTGAACGCACAATAGTATAAGGTAAAACAAAATAATGCGTACAAAAAGAAATTTGAAACAAAATTTTAACGTAAAAACTGAAAAATGATTCGACCAAGATTCCGGTCGATCAAATTACCGTCGATCAATTTACCGTCGACGAAATTTCTTTCGATCAAATTTCCGTATACGGTTTCTAGCCACTTGAAACCCGAGGTTTGTTGCGAATTAAAAAAAAATAAATAAATCAATTGATAATGTTAAGAAGTGGATCTCAATATGTAAATGTCTTTGCTAGGTTGATGTTAGAAGTAAACAAGGAAACGACAGAATATAATTATAAGGTCGTTTGACAAGTGACCAGCCAGTTGTAATCGAGTTTCTAGAGCACAGGTTTACCTGCTGAAATAATATACTAAGAGGAATAGTGATTTGAACAGTCTTCTTTAAAAAAAAAAATTAAAAAATTGATGTCCTAAAGTTTGAGTTGCAATTTCAATGATGACAGCCATTATACGTTTATGACAAATATACGTTAATGACAAATATACGTTAATGACAAATATACATTAATGACAAATATACGTTCATGACAAATATACTTTAATGACAAATATACGTTAATGACAAATATACATTAATGACAAATATACGTTAATGACAAATATACGTTAATGACAAATATTCATAAAGATAAATATACGTTAATGACACATATATGTTAATGACAAATATACGTTAATGACAAATATACGTTAATGACAAATATTCATAAAGATAAATATACGTTAATGACACATATACGTTAATGACAAATATACGTTAATGACAAATATACGTTAATGACAAATATACGTTAATGACAAATATTCAGAAAGACAAATATACGTTAATGACACATATACGTTAATGACAAATATACGTAATGACAAATATTCGTTAATGACAAATATACGTTAATGACAAATATACGTTAATGACAAATATACGTTAATGACACATATACTTTAATGACAAATATACGTTAATGACAAATATACGTTAATGACAAAGATACGTAATGACAAATATTCGTTAATGACAAATACACGTTAATGACAAATATACTTTAATGACAAATATTCGTTAATGACAAATATACGTTAATGACAAATATAAATATGACAAATATACGTTAATGACAAATATTCGTTAATGACAAATATACGTTAATGACAAATATACGTTAATGACAAATATACTTTAATGACAAATATTCGTTAATGACAAATATACGTTAATGACAAATATACGTTAATGACAAATATAAATATGACAAATATACTTTAATGACAAATATTCGTTAATGACAAATATACGTTAATGACAAATATACGTTAATGACAAATATACTTTAATGACAAATATAAATATGACAAATATACTTTAATGACAAATATTCGTTAATGACAAATATACGTTAATGACACATATACGTTAATGACACATATACGTTAATGACAAATATACGTTAATGACAAATATACGTTAATGACAAATATACGTTAATGACAATTATACGTAATGACAAATATTCGTTAATGACAAATACACGTTAATGACAAATATACGTTAATGACAAATATTCATAATGACAAATATATGTTAATGACAAATATACGTTAATGACAAATATACGTTAATGACAAATATACTTTAATGAAAAATATTCGTTAATGACAAATATACGTTAATGACAAATATAAATATGACAAATATACTTTAATGACAAATATTCGTTAATGACAAATATACGTTAATGACAAATATAAATATGACAAATATACGTTAATGACAAATATTCGTTACTGACAAAATATATTGTACTGACAAACTTAGTTTTTATATGTGTTCACATCCAAGAATTGTCCCTGTTGAAATGACATGATTTCATCCAGGTACCGCAAGGATCACCCCGTTTCTATGTAAAAAGTGGTCGTGAGTTGAAACCGCTTGAGAAGCAGTGTGCTAGAGCTACTTAGCTAACTATTCCGGCGGCGCAGTGGAACGATTTGACATGTCCTGAAGCGTTCAGACACTTTGTGACGTTCTCTGGTTTGCTGAAAACTATAGAAAAAAAAAACAACTCCAAGAAAATTGCATTCTACTCGTTTGATCTCGCGAATTCCCGGATGGGAGGAAATATTTTCTTTTCTAAAAATCCTGGAATTCCTTTTGAGAAACACTAAGCATTTCTTTATTCTTTATATGTAGGGGGTCCAATTTTGGGATTAAAGCAAAAATATTTTGGTGGTTTTGGGAGAGGGGGGGGGGTGGTGTCGGGGTCGAATTTATTTGGCTCGACCTTGGTGGCACGAACCCTTGTAAGGCAACTGGAAATACACCATGTCGGCTGGTCATCTTTTGTTTTATCTTATGAAAAAAAAATCAATAACTTTTTTGTTTGTTTTATTATAGTTATATTTATGTTATATTTTTAAAACGTTTATTCTTGTATTTCCGTATAAAAAAATTACTATAACAATTTGACTTTAAATTATGTGTGCTTTTCTCCCCTTTTTCATCGAAGAAAATGCGGGATGCGATGGTAAGGTAATATCGGCATAAACAAATATCCATTTTTTGTGTGTGCAGGTAATAGCGAAGAAAGTTCACCGACCTCTTTTCCGACCTGGTATAAAGACATCACCATGTCTGCCCTCTTGACTAATGGCTGTTAGTCTTTGTTTACCCTAACAAACAACCCTGTCGTGATATCAGTTCAATGGGGGCATAACAGGCTGGCATATACAAAAGCTATTGTCCCACATGGCCACGCTTTGGAAATGCCTTGCAACATCTGGCCAAAAACCTTTGCATTCCCTCTTCATTATTCTACCATTATGTTTACTGGGGTAATGTATTCTGGCCCCCCCCCCCCATAACTCGTGGCGTAGCTAGAGTAATTGCCACCTGAGGCGGGACAAAAATATTGTCAGCGCTTTTCACGGAAAAAGACAACCCGCATAGGTTGTTTAAAACCTTTGCATTCCCTCTTTATTATTCTCCCATTATGTTTACTGGGGTAATGTATTCTGGCCCCCCCCCCCCCATAACTCGTGGCGTAGCTAGAGTAATTGCCACCTGAGGCGGGACAAAAATATTGTCAGCGCTTTTCACGGAAAAAGACAACCCGCATAGGTTGTTGGTCGTGACAACCACACTTCCACCATACAAGGAAAAAATAGTGCAACCGGAGGCGGACCGCCTCCATGAAAGTTGTGACCTCGCCGCTCAGCTCCCAGCAGCGCTTCTTCATACATACCTCTAAGACTCAGCCGGCAAACAGCACAATGGTTCGACAGATGACCATGGTCACTCTCGAGATCAACTATACATAAGACATTTCATAGTAAAACTTTGAACACCAGGTGCTTCTGATGGATCAAACGCTGGACAATTTTTCAGCAGAAAAACCTTGTGCTTGAGGGGGCTCCATCGGTAACTTCCCCACTTGAGGGGGCTCCATCAGTAACTTCCCCACTTGAGGGGGCTCCATCGGTAACTTCCCCACTTGAGGGGGCTCCATCAGTAACTTCCCCACTTGAGGGGGCTCCATCGGTAACTTCCCCACTTGAGGGGGCTCCATCGGTAACTTCCCCACTTGAGGGGGCTCCATCGGTAACTTCCCCACTTGAGGGGGCTCCATCGGTAACTTCCCCACTTGAGGGGGCTCCATCAGTAACTTCCCCACTTGAGGGGGCTCCATCAGTAACTTCCCCACTTGAGGGGGCTCCACCAGTAACTTCCCCACTTGAGGGGGCCCCATCAGTAACTTCCCCACTTGAGGGGGCTCCATCGGTAACTACTCCACTTTAGGGTGCTCCATCAGTAACTTCCCCATTGAGGGGGCTCCATCGGTAACTACTCCACTTTAGGGTGCTCCATCAGTAACTTCCCCACTTGAGGGGGCTCCATCAGTAACTACTCCACTTTAGGGTGCTCCATAAGTAGCTACCCTCCATGAGGGCGCTTTATCAGTAGCTACCCCACTTGATTCCTCTGTCCACTTAATTAGCAAATGGCGGTGAACCAAATTATGTTTTCTTTTTTTCTCGAGCAATATACTTATTATATTAAAGATATTATGCGTAAATAAAGAAGAACAATTAACTATATCCTGTAATTGTTAGTGTATAATTGTATAATGGATTGTCCCACAAAGGGAATGTGCTCAATCAATACAACACACATAATATTTAGTGGTAAGCACAAACTTTTCAACCTCACTGAACATTCGGGATAACGTTACTGCACAACGAGAAGAAAATGTCTATCCCCCAGAAAGTTGGGATTTCACCAGAAAAGTGAAACAACCCCATATAGTAGTGATAACTCCACCCAGTAGTGATAACCCCATATAGCAGTGACAGCCCCATATAGTAGTAAAAACCGCATACGGTAGTGACAGCCCCATATAGTAGTGACAACATCATACATTAGTGACAACTCTATACAGAAGTGACCATGTCATACAGAAGTGACAACCCAATATAGCAGTGACAGCCCCATATAGTAGTGACAACCTCATACAGTGGTGACAGCTCCATACATTAGTGATAACCTCATACAGTAGTGACAACCTCATACAGTAGTGACACCTCGACCTCCACACAGTAGTGACAACTCCATACAGCAGTGGCAACCCCATGCAGCAGTGACAAAGCCTATACAGTAGTGACAACCTCATACAGCAGTGACGACCACCAGACACTAGTGACAACCCCATAGAGTAGTGCGAACCCCATACAGTAGTGACAACCCCATACGGCAGTGACAAACCCTATACAGTAGTGACAACCTCATACAGTAGTGACAACTCCAGACACTAGTGACAACCCCATACAGTAGTGATAACTCCATACAGTAGTGACAACCCCATACAGCATTGACAAACCCTATACAGTAGTGAAAACCCCAGACACTAGTGACAACCCCATAGAGTAGTGAGAACTCCATACAGTAGTGACAACCTCATACAGTAGTGACAACCCCATACACTAGTGACAACCCCATTACAGTAGTGACAACCCCATAGAGTAGTGAGAACTCCATACAGTAGTGACAACCCCATACAGCAGTGACAACCCCATAGAGTAGTGAGAACTCCATACAGTAGTGACAACCCCATACAGCAGTGACAACCCCATAGAGTAGTGAGAACTCCATACAGTAGTGACAACCCCATACAGCAGTGACAACCCCATAGAGTAGTGAGAACTCCATACAGTAGGGACAACCCCATACAGCAGTGACAACCCCATAGAGTAGTGAGAACTCCATACAGTAGTGATAACCCCATACAGCAGTGACAACTGTCAAAAGAAGGGACATTTTGCAATCAAAAATTTAAATTACGCGTTCCTTTTTTCTCCTGTCCATTTTTATGATGATAATTCTTGGTTTTTAAAGTCGCGCGAGCCATTCAAAATGGAGGCACAAGCCCCAAAAATCTCTCGCGAGCCGTAGTTCTCCCACCCCTGCCTTACAATAACATTAAACACGTTTTGTAATTCCGTATCAATCCTTCAATATCGGAACCAATATTATCTTTTAAATTATTGAGCTATATACTACTACTACTAATAATAATAATAATAATAAGACGTCTTATATAGCGCGGTACCCCAGCCTAGGGCTGGGCTCACCGCGCTGTACATAAAAAATTTATCAAAAGAGACATAATCATGACATTAAAATAAAATACGTTTATGAAATGAAGAACAGCAACACCCCAACCACATATATACTAGAGCAGAGGTTCCCAACTTTTCGGATCCGCGAGGCCCTTTTTAGAATCAGTTTCTATGGGGGAAGTTCCTTCGGTCTACCCTTGTCCTCACACGTTTTCAAGTTTTTATGCGTTTCTTGGAGCGGACGTGGGGCCCCTGAAAACTTATAACATGCTGGGAACCACTGTACTAGGGGGATGGGTCTGCGCTTGCCACAAATAGCGTTAAATTCACACATTTAAAACAACATTAAAAAACACACTGGTTACAATAATTGAGTTTATTTTCCAAGAACCGTATTTCATATTTCGATTGTAAACTTAAAAAAAAAATAAAAATATATATATATCTGAATTTTATATTCGGTGGTTGTCAATGTCTGCACGTTTTAGTCTGACATCGATTGGCGTGACTTCAGAGGCGTAGCTAAGGAGGGGCGGGGGGACAGATGTCCCTGCGCGCTAGACTAGTTAGGGGCGCCAGATTGTGCTTTGATTTTATTTTATTGATGAAAATAATGGGTTTGAGAGTTGAAGAAAATGAAAGGGAGGCTCTTTAAAACGAATCTTGTCCCCGGGCGCCAAAGGCTCTATCTACGCCTCTGCCAGACGGCATCCAATATATAGGCAGTATATCTCATGATCCATGAGATCAAGCAGACGTCAGGTAGCTGACTTACCTGAGTTATGATGATTTTAATTGTTCTTTTCCCGCTTACTGGGCCGTCATTCCTGGGAGAAAAAAATAGACATCAACTGCTAAATTATATAATCCCTCGCCATGGTAATAATTATGCGCCAGGTTCGGACGTTCTTACAGTGACACACTTGACCTCCAGACTTGTCACCATAACCTGACCGAGAAAAGAACAACAACTTGATATCTCGTTAACAGGTGCTAAGAGGTTGAAGCTGGTTGGTTGGGGTGGGTGGGATGGGGGTGGGTGGGATGGGGTTGGGTGGGGATGAGGATGAGCATCGTCAGCAGTGATTATTTCAGAAATTTTCCCGGGGGGGGGGATTGCAGATTTTCCGGGGTGGGTGGCAGTGCCAGCAGTGCCAGTTGATTTATTCTTGGACATATTTTTG
>CAXITT010000154.1:946038-967393 GCA_964033795.1 Lymnaea stagnalis | reverse complement strand
AGTCTGCCCCCACTCCCCGAGGGTAGGGAATGAAAGCTCAAAGTCTGCCCCCACTCCCCGAGGGTAGGGAATGAAAGCTCACAGTCTGCCCCCACTCCCCGAGGGTAGGGAATGAAAGCTCAAAGTCTGCCCCCACTCCCCGAGGGTAGGGAATGAAAGCTCAGAGTCTGCCCCCACTCCCCGAGGGTAGGGAATGAAAGCTCAAAGTCTGCCCCCACTCCCCGAGGGTAGGGAATGAAAGCTTAAAGTCTGCTCCCACTCCCCGAGGGTAGGGAATGAAAGCTCAAAGTCTGCCCCCACTCCCAGGCGGCACACTATCTGACTACACCACTAATCCAACCCCCATATAATGGTTGCACGGCCCACTGGGCAGCTGTGGGCATCATTCCAGGTTTAGAACCTTCCCTTAATATAATGGCTTCCTTATAAAAAAAAAGCTTACTCAACACTTCTAGCTCGATGCGTCTTGACATAAAATGTGAAAGGAGCTGGTGAGAAGCCCAGAACATTTAGACACAATAAATGAAGTTCTTATTTGGGTTTAGGTCAGTGGTTCCCAACCTTCCTAATGCCGCGACACTTTAATACAGTTCCTCATGTTGTGGTGACCCCCAACCATAAAATTAAATTTATTGCTATTTCATAAACGTGTGTTTTCAATATGGTCTTAGGCGACCCAAGCTTAAGGGTCGTTCGACCCCAAAGGTGTTGCCACCCACAGGTTGAGAACCGCTGGTTTAGATGCTGTCAGCAGTTTTCTCTGACAGGACTGAAAGCAGAATAGCGGAGGCCTAATAGATGTAGAGCAAATGATCCAATTCTATAAAAGGAACATAAATCACAGAGGCTGATCAAAACTAAACGTAGGAGTGAAGAATTGAAACAAATCTCCTCTCAAGTATGTCATGGCTTTTGTAGAAAATTTTTTTAATATGGCAATACAGGTATTTCATTTCGTCTGTACAATAGATGCTCTGTCTCCATGTCTTGTATTAATAAGAATTTAAAACAAAAAATGCATAAGCTCCTACACTATAGATTAAATTTGTTTGATTTTTATCTTACCGCTTTCCTCAATTTTTTGTCTTCTTTATATTTAATAGCGAAATGAGAAATTAAGTCAAGTTGTAAATGTTATACTTTTAAATTTACAATGTAATGGAATTTCTTATGTAATCATCAACTCTTTAGAAAAATTACTGTTTTCAATTACTGTTGACATAGATCTCTCCCCCCCCCCCCCCCCCGGGGCTGCTTGCAGGACATACACCTCGAGGTTCTGCTCGTCTGCTGTCTTTACAAGACTGCACGTGACCCCGGGCAACATGTGGGATGGTGATGGGGGCGACGTCAGACGCTCAACCACCACGGGAATCAATAGCGCATCATCTCTACGTTACACACAAAGAGGAGAAGAAGACAAAAAGGCGACCCACTTGTCATTCGCTAAGATGTGATGGTCATCCGAGAAGACGCATGTTATAGGAAGAGACTGCTTAGTTTTAAATAAATTGTTTCATTGGGCAATATGACACTTAATCTGTGCAATTAAATGAACGTGATTTTTTTGTTGTTGGTGGAAATTGTTAACGACTGCTGGCTACTAAGCAAGGAAAAGATAATTGTGGAGTTATCATCTTGAGATATTATTAGAGTCTATAGAGGGTAAGATTTCGTTTTTATTTTAGATATTATTTAAAAAAAAAATATTTTTAAATATAAGTAATGCACCACATATATATATAATTATGCAAATTACCTTCTAGCTAACAAGATGAGTTGAATAAAAACTAATTTCTTTAGTCTCTGTGTTGCTTGCCTCTAAAATGGGGGACAAAACATTGATCCCATACTTTGATTGTTGTGTTTTTAAATATCTTTGTTAAGTGTGTTTAAGTATTTAACCTTTAAAGTGTCATAAGCTATATTTTAGAGTAATTAGTTACCTTTAAATGTAATTTTAATTTGTTGAAGTCCAGCAGAAAAGTTAAATAAATATATTTATTTAAAAATGATGCATTTTGCAACTGTCAGTCGTTATAACATCACAATGGGACAATGTCGTTCTAACATCACTATGGGACAATTTCGTTCTAACATCACTACGGGACAATGTCGTTCTAACATCACTATGGAACAATGTCGTTCTAACATCACTATGGGACAATGTCGTTCTAACATCACAATGGGACAATGTCGTTCTAACATCACAATGGGACAATGTCGTTTTAAGATCTCTATGGGACAATGTCGTTCTAACATCCCCATGGGACAATGTCGTTCTAACATCACTATTAATCTAAGTCAGCGGTTCTCAACCTGTGGCTCACGACCCCTTTGGGGGTCGAATGACCTTTTTTAGAGGGGTTGCCTAAGACCATCGGAAAACACATATACCGTACAGTTATGAAGCAGAAACGAAACAACTTTGTGGTTAGAGGTAGCCACAACATGAGGCACTGCGTTAAAGGGTCGTGATATTAGAAAGGTTGAGAAACACTGGTCTAAGTCTTTTAACATCATTACAAGTTGAAGAACTAATCTTTACATAAAATGGAAGCTGTCTATCTTAATTTCTGCACACATAAAGGAAGGCATTTGGATGTGCTGGGTGGCCGAGCAGTCTAAACTAACTCCAGCTAAAAAACTGGTGGTCTGGAGTTCAATCCCCACCAAAGCCAACATCCCAGCACCCCGGGAGAATGGAGCTCACCAGCCTTGGACGGCAATATCATCTAAGACATCTAAAATCTGAATTGAATAGTCAAAATGATCAATAAATTGATCGTGGGCCCTGAAAAAAAAAACACCAACAAAAAAATTGTAATTTAGATCCTACAAATAAACGCTGTCATTGTGTTTATATTATAAATAGAATCACGAGACCAATCTGTGCCCCCCCCCCTTTTTTTTCCTCCAATAATTTCAGATGGAATAATTGAGACAAATATCCGTTTCAACAACGTTCCTTTGCGTGTGACTTTCAGACACATCGTCTTTGTATTTGTTTCCGAATAAAGCTTACAGCTGCCTGCCCAAATGTTGTATTTGTTTCCGAATAAAGCTTACAGCTGCCTGCCCAAATGTTGTATTTGTTTCCGAATAAAGCTTACAGCTGCCTGCCCAAATGTTGTATTTGTTTCCGAATAAAGCTTACAGCTGCCTGCCCAAATGTTGTATTTGTTTCCGAATAAAGCTTACAGCTGCCTGCCCAAATGTTGTATTTGTTTCCGAATAAAGCTTACAGCTGCCTGCCCAAATGTTGTATTTGTTTCCGAATAAAGCTTACAGCTGCCTGCCCAAATGTTGTATTTGTTTCCGAATAAAGCTTACAGCTGCCTGCCCAAATGTTGTATTTGTTTCCGAATAAAGCTTACAGCTGCCTGCCCAAATGTTGATAATCCAGACAAAGCAATCGTGATTATTTTGATTTGATTTTAAGGTAACCAACTGCATGTACACAATTTGTTTATTATTGATTAATATGTTTTTTTGTTGTAACAGATGTGCACTACCACGTTTTTAAAGTTTATGCACACGCATTGAAAAAAAAACAAACAAACTTGCTGACTATTTCTACAGGTATATAAACCCGTCTGACCTCTGATGTTTAAGTTCATTAAGATTTCGTGGATATCCTGTTTGCAACCACGCCATTGAGTTATGCAGCTGTCTACCAGTTGGCACGATTTGCTAACTCATTAAGGATGTATTTGCCCCAGTTAATACGGTCGTGTAGCATTTTCACGGGGTTAGCAAATGGGGAGATGATGAAGGGAAGGGTTAACGTAACGATGAAACAGTTTAGGCCTAGGATTTAAAAAAAAAAGTTCATGAAAAAAGGTGTTTTTTTGGGGGGGGGGGGGGTGGGGGGGGGGGATTGATTCGACCAGCGAGGTTCAGATAATTCTGCCATAACCTACGTTTTCATTTATAACTATAACCAAGATAACTATCGATACTGTTAGACTTGGTGGTGTGTGCGTGCGTGCGTGTATGTGTGTGTGTGTGTGTGTGAGCCAACTATTGAAATTAACAACTTTTGATGAAGAGATTATTTAAAACCCAAAGCCACTCACTTGAGTTATTGGGTGCTTCACCAAAGTCAGCACCTGATGGTTTTTTTTCTCACTTAGTTTCCCACTGCCCTCGACGTCTTTGAGATGAATATCGAAAAAAAAAAAAAACATCTTAGAAAAAATTTAAGAAATTTAACAAAATATTTATCAGTCTTAAAAGCTTTAAAAAGAATTAATAATTTTTTTTTTTTTTTTNGATGAATATCGAAAAAAAAAAAAAACATCTTAGAGAAAATTTAAGGAATTTAACCAAATATTTATCAGGCTTCAGAGCTGTAAAGATGATTGATAATTTTTTTTTTTTTTTTTGGGGTTTTAAAAAAAAAATGTTGAGCCCAAAAAAAAGAACAAGAAGTATGTGTGTTTTTCTAAAATGATAACCCTAAGAGGTCATCCCACTAAAAAGTAATTTTTTTAAAATCCAAGAACTGACCTTTACGAACCACACGAGGAGATTGGTTTAAAAATATAGAAACTTGAACATTTTTTTTCTATCTCTAGCTACATGTTTAGGATAGAGCGATCCTAAACACCAACATCTAAATTTATGGATGTTCGAAAAGCAAGTTTTTAAAAAAAAAATGTGTCGTCGTCCCTCCCCCCCCCCACACACACACTCAAATCTAAATCATTTAAGATTTCAAGGCAAGTAGTAGAGTATGATTTTAAAAAAAATGATTAGTTCTAGCACTCTCACATCTTGAAAACCCACTTGAGTTTGTCAACGGTGCGTAAACCAAGCTGCAGAGTGTTCCCAGTAGTGAAAAGGAAGATATGCGTGGCAGTTGTTGGCAATGGTCCCTACATGGAGGCGAAAAGTATTAATAGTTTGGATAACATTTTCGTGGCACTGGTCGTGGAGGCCAAATTTCAAAATAAAGTCGCAGAACAGTGTTTCCCAAACTCTCGAAACCCGTGTACCCCTGTCTATAATTTTCATTTAAAAAATGGCATATTCTTTAATAACAATTAAAAAAAACAATTTTTTTTTTCTCTGCCACACGTACCCCTACCAAACTCTTCCCTTACACCACAGGGGTACGCGTAACAAGCTTTGGGAATCACGGTCATTGAACAATTACATTATATGTTTATGCCGTTGGCACCGACCGACACTCTTCACCTGACTAATGCTACGAAATTGCACCGTTCCGGAAAAGACCCTGTGTCACGGGAAGGGGAAGTTATATATACCGTTGACAAATGCGCATAGGCGTTCAAGATGTGGACGTTTCAGTGCTTTCAGTTTTAGTGCATACTTGTCATTAAGCCGTCATGCGTGAAGAGGATAACGTTGGTGAGGGGGATCATTCGGTTATATTTTAATTCATTCATTCCCCATGCACTGACCGTTGCTTGAGCCAACGGCCGGAGAGCGCCACTCGTGGCCCTTTTTAGACTATCGCGTCGGAGCTGTCTGCAGGGTCAGGTTTCTATTCCGCAGATAATTTTCTGCCATTACGCCATTGCTCTGTGGGTCTTCGGTGGACATATTATCATCGGCAACCAAGGGCGTAGTAAGAGGCGGTGGAGGGGGGTGGGGTAGCACTTATTACACATACTTTATAAAGCTTTTTTTTCTCTGTTTTCTGTGTGAAATGGGATTTTCGTTATTGAGGGCTGTCATAGCCTAGTTACTCTACTTTTTGTTTATTAGGGCTGTCATAGTCTAGTTACTCCACTTTTTATTTATTAGGGGTGTCATAGTCTAGTTACTCCACTATTTTGTTTATTAGGGCTGTCATAGTCTAGTTACTCCACTTTTTGTTTAGTAGGGCTGTCATAGTCTAGTTACTCCACTTTTTGTTTATTAGGGGTGTCATAGTCTAGTTACTCCACTTTTTGTTTAGTAGGGCTGTCATAGTCTAGTTACTCTACTTTTTGTTTATTAGGGCTGTCATAGTCTAGTTACTCCACTTTTTGTTTAGTAGGGCTGTCATAGTTTAGTTACTCCACTTTTTATTTATTAGGGCTGTCATAGTCTAGTTACTCTACTTTTTGTTTAGTAGGGCTGTCATAGTCTAGTTACTCTACTTTTTGTTTAGTAGGGCTGTCATAGTCTAGTTACTCCACTTTTTGTTTATTAGGGCTGTCATAGTCTAGTTACTCCACTTTTTGTTTAGTAGAGCTGTCATAGTCTAGTTACTCCCCTTTTTATTTATTAGGGCTGTCATAGTCTAGGTACTCCACTTTTTGTTTATTAGGGCTGTCATAGTCTAGTTACTCCCCTTTTTATTTATTAGGGCTGTCATAGTCTAGTTACTCTACTTTTTGTTTATTAGGGCTGTCATAGTCTAGTTACTCTACTTTTTGTTTATTAGGGCTGTCATAGTCTATTTATTCCACAATTTTTGTACAACCTAAACATTAAATCTTTTATCCCCCCCCCCCACACACACACACCTGATGCCATGGTTACAATATTGACACATTAGTCTATGTCTGGTATCTTAAATCTTTTTTGTTTATTAGGGCTTTCATAGTCTATTTATTCCACAATTTTTGTACAACCTAAACATTAAATCTTTTATCCCCCCCCCCACACACACACACCTGATGCCATGGTTACAATATTGACACATTAGTCTATGTCTGGTATCTTAAATCATTGAAATATACAACTTCTAGAAATAGATAGAATTACTCTTGACACATCATTTTTATCTTTCAATTGACTGAAAAAGACAACAGAACATTTTTAAAAAAATCAGCAATAATGAAGATAATCAGTCATTAATAAACGTGTTTCAGTAGTAATGAACATAATCAAGTACCATTCAACGTGTTTCAGTAGTTACTTTGGCCAGCGTTGAACACTACGATTTGTTTACCCTAGGCAGTGTTACAAGTTACCTTTACAGGCCTCCACTGTTTACACATAGATCTAAGTAAAATCCACTGAAGCGATCGACCACAATGGGGAAATTAATTCAAGAATGGCTTTAACAATAAATAATACAAAAGGAAGCACCACACTGGCAAACGTCTAGTGTAGTGTACTTCGCCGAGTCTAGAGATGACATCGACATCATGAAATATTTGGTCCTATCAGATCTTTACAAAAGAAATAGTATTTAAACGCATCCCGTTGTACCGTTCTCTATTGATCGACATGTCACATTATATAGTTCTTTAGCTGGGTGGGTTGACTGGGAGCAGGAAGCAGCTTAGAGATACACCAAGGCTGCGTCTTTGTGCACATCACAACCCGACATTTAACTCAGTACTAGCACTGTTGGCTTTTACGGTAGGTTTTTTGTTTGGTCTTTAAAATTTCGATTAGAAAAAAACAAAACAAGTGCAGGAGGTTATGTGGAGCATTTGTAAAATAAAAAAAAATTATCGATTGTTAGACTCCTTTAAGATCAGGCTAATATTGGTACATATAAATTCTTATCGTTGTCGCAACTAGGTTATTCGTATACGAAATCAGGGGCACATATATAGACAATAGCTAAGTGGGGGTATGCCCGCTCTTTCCCCATAAAGCCATTTAGATATATTTGGGCCGAAAGTGATTGATGTTTTCGGTCATCTAATACTCAGCGAAAGCGATATTTAACAACAAACTAAGCGACATTTAAGAAAAATCCAAACGATCTTTAAGAACAAACTAAACGATCTTTAAAAACAAATAAAGCTATCTTTAAATACAAATAAAGCGATCTTTAAGAACAAATTAAGCGATCTTTGAGAACAAATTAAACGATATTTAACAACAAACTAAGCGACATTTAATAACAAACTAAACGATCTTTTAAACAAACTAAACGATCTTTTAAACAAACTAAGCGATCTTTAAGAACATCTAAGCGATCTTTAATAACAAACTAAACGATCTCAAAGAACAAACTAAACGATTTTTAAGAACGAACTAAATAGTCTTTAAAAACAACACAAATGATCTTTAATAGTAAACTAAATGATTTATAAGAATAAACTAAGCGATCTTTAACATAAAACTAAATATTCTTTAGGAACAAACTAAAAGATCTGAATGAACAAACTTATCGATCTTAAGGAATAAAATCAATGGTCTTTAAGAATAAACTAAGCAATCTTTATGACAAAAAATAAGCGATCTTCAACAATAAAATAAGCGATCTTTAAGAACAAACTAAACGACTTTTAATAACAAACTAAAAGATCTATAAAAACAAACTAAATGATCTTTAAGAACAAACTGAATTATCTTTAAGAACAACTAAGTAATATTTAAGACCGAAATCAATGATCTTTAAGATCAAACAAAGCGATCTTTATGAACAAACAAAACGATATTTAAATAACACAATCTAAGCGATCTTTAAGAAACAACTAAGCGATCTTTTTGGAACAAACAAAATGATCTTTTAGAACAAACTAAAAGATCATTCAACAAAAATTAAGTGATCTTTAAGAACAAACTAAGCGATTTTAACAAACAAAATAAACGATTTTAACAACAAACTAAGCGATCTATATAAACAAACTAACCGATCTTTAAGAACAAAAAAAGAAAGCGATCATTAACAAAAAACTGAACGATCTTTTACAACAAACCAGGCGATCTTTATGATAAAGTAAACCGATCTTTAAGAACAAATAAAGCGATCATTAACAAAAAACTGAACGACCTTTAACAAAAAACTAAGCGATCTTTAAGAAATAACTACATGATCTTTAAGAGCAAACTAATCGGTCTTTGAGAACAAACTAAACGATCTTTAAAAACAAATAAAGGGATCTTTAAGAACAAATTAAGCGATCTTTTAGAACCATGATCAGAAGAACAATTTTAAGAGACCCGGTTAAAAAAATAATTTTCACCACTGATGGTGGTGAGGGAGGCTGGTCTCCGAAAGAAATAATTACGTCACCAGCACGGAAAGGCTAGTGTGTTGTTACTAGGTTGAATATTAATAAAGTGATATCTTGCAACCTATTAATGAAAACACAAAGCATTAGTATTACGAAAACAGCGAAACAATGTAGTGATATTTTATAGCCTCAATAACATATATTTAGGTGGCAATTGGCTCTATTAGAGCCACAATAATTGTTGTAGGTATATATTCTAGTTTGTAATTATATTATAAAAGCAAAGGCACTCAATAGTCAAAACGCAATTTTTCATTAATCCCCCCCCCCCCCCCCTTTTCCCATTTTTGCCAAATTTTCTCCCACCATAATAATTAAAAAAATGTAAAGCAATTTAAATTACTTTTATATTAAAATGGTTAAATTCAAAGTATTCATAAGATTAAGGGTCTCAAACTCAAATCATCTAGGGGGCCGCAGGAGGTAGTGCCTGAGTGAGACTGGGCCGCATCAAGCGTTCCACAAAAAAAGCGATTACAACAGAACTGTTACAATCTGCTCAACCTTATTAAATATCAATAAAAAAATTAAGGGTTCTCAAGAACTAAGATTCACTTTCTTTCACCTACTCACTGGTTTTACACAGCTGAGAAACTTTGGCTTGAGTAAGTAACTAAGACTCTCAGTACAGCTTGAAGATCCTCACCAGTAAGTTTGGCCCTGAACTTTGACTTGTTAAAGTGCATAGTGGAAAAGAGCTATTCACACAGATAGGTACTCACAAAAAGTCGCATGAACCGCTTAAACAACCTAAAAATTTCAGGGAAGGTGGAGGGCAATGCAATAAAATGTCCATGCTTGTCTGTTTTTTCCATTCAGCTCCCCGCGCGGGGCATCTTGCACATTAAAGGAGAAAGGGTCAGCTAAAAGCTGAAAAGTGTCCGTCTGTGTTTTGAAGACTAAAAAGTGTAGAGACCCAGACTGGGTAAAAAGGCATAAGAAGCAGATTTATAAAGTGACCAAGGTGACAGGCTCGGAATATAAAGTGACCAAGGTGCCAGGCTCGGAATTTACCTCACTCGCAAACACTAGCGGCAATTTTAATATGGATCCTTTGATAATGTATCAGATTGCTACGATTTACAAAATTATTGTTGTGCATTACCCGCCAACTTACTTTTAAAAACTTTTTTCAAAGCCGCACTCTTTGCCATGTTTGTCTTATTAAAAAGCTAGAAAATAAAAACTTTTATTCCGATTTTAAAACGGTTCTTACCATACGATCAATATATAAAAATATATAGAAACATAAAAACAAATCAGAATTAGACTAGACGGTGACATTCGATCGGAGCTGTCGCAGAGAGTCACGTTATAGATATGAGAATGGGGGAAACGCGCCGGCGCCGGCCCATTAACACTAAACTTTTCTGTCATGTGGCAGGCCGCAAAATATCATCTTGAGGGTCACAAATGGCTCGCGGGCCGCGAGTTTGAGACCCCTATATTAGTTGTTTATTTATTATTATTCACGATTATCTCAATTTTATAAAAAAAAAGAATGTAAATATTTATACTTTCACCCATCATTTTCGATGTATGCAGAATGTATGCGGGCACGCATTTCAAAATATCTAATATTTCATTTTCGGTTTCGGCTTCGGCCGAAAGTCATTTTTAAACTTTCGGCCTATTTTGGTTTCGGGCGAAAGTCATTTGAAACTTTCGGCCTATTTTCGGCTTCGGCAGAAATCAGAAAATCACTTTCGGTCGGTCTCTATCAGGAACCTTATATAGCCAACCATTGCAGTACCTGGCATATGCAGACGATATAGCGCTACTGCGTAGAAACTGTAATGACATAGTTAAAGTATTCATGGAACTTGAAAATGCCCCAGTCAAAGCTGGTTTTGACATAAATGAACCGAAGAAAAAATATATGATAATGTCAAGAAACTCCCATGCTGATTGTAACATCAATATACACAACCACAAATTTGAGAGAGTGGCTACATTCAAATATTTAGCGGCAGCTATAAACGAGCCCAATGAGATAATGTCAGAGGTTAAAGAAAGGATAACAGTAGGCAACCTTACCTATTTCAGCCTACAAAAGCTACTGGGAAGCAAAAACCTCTCAAGGGGAACAAAGAAGACAATACACCACTATAATAAGACCAGTAGTAACGTACACTAGTGAGACCGGGACCTTCACCAGAAAAGCAGAGAACCTGCTCAACACATGGGAGAGGAGAATCCTCCGAAAAATATACGGCCCAGTAATAGAAAAGGATATCTGAAGAATCCGTACAAACCAAGAACTTTACCATTTGTACAAAGATCCACCCATAGTCACAATGATAAAAAAGGTAGACAACGCTGGACAGGACATGTTGAAATGATGCCGGAATGCGGAGCAGCTAAAGTTATAAACAGGCAGAAGCCTAGGGGCAGATGACTCACAGGTTGCCCAAGGCTGAGATGGATTGATGATGTGAAAACGGATTTACAGCAGTTTGGGGTTCGCGCATGGAGGCGGAAAGCCATGGATCGCTCCGAATGGAAGGATGTAGTGGAGCAGGCCAGGGCCCTAAATTGGCTGTAGTGATGATGATGCTGTTTACGTGGCTACACTGCTGTTTACTTGGATATACTGCCGTTTACTTGGCTAGACTGCTGTTTACGTGGCTAGACTGCTCTTTACGTGGTTTGCACTGTTTACCTGGCTACACTGCTGCTTACGTGGCTAAAATGCTGTTTACTTGTCTAAACTGCTGTTTACTTGGCTAAACTGCTGTTTACTTGTCTAGACTGCTGTTTACGTGGCTACACTGCAGTTTACTTGGTTAGACTGCGGTTTACTTGGCAAGACTGCTCTTTACGTGGCTAGACTGCTTTTTACGTGGCTACACTGCTGTTTACGTATGTACACAGCTGTTTAGGTGGCTAGCACAGTTTACGTGGCTACACTGCTGTTTACGTGGCTACAGTGCTGATTACGTGGCTACACAGCTGTTTATTTGGATTTACTGCTTTTTACGTGGCTACACTGCTGTTTACGTGGCTACACTACTGTTAATGTGGCTACACTGCTGTTTACTTGGCTACAATGCTGTTTACTTGGCTAGACTTCTGTTTACTTGGCTACACTGCTTTTAAATTGGCTACATTGCTGTTTACTTGACTAGACTGCTATTTACTTGGATAGACTGCTGTTTACGTGGCTACACTGCTGTTTCCTTGGCTAAGCTGCTTTTTACTTGGCTAGACTGCTGTTTCCTTGGCTACACTGCTGTTTACTTGGCTAGACTGCTGTTTACTTGGCTAGACTGCTTTTTACGTGGCTAGACTGATGTTTACGTGGCTACACTACTGTTTATGTGGCTACACTGCTGTTAAATTTGCTACAGTGCTGTTTACTTGGCTAGACTGCTGTTTACTTGCCTACACTGCTTTTAAATTGGCTACATTGCTGTTTACTTGACTAGACTGCTATTTACTTAGATAGACTGCTGTTTCCTTGGCTACACGGCTGTTTACTTGGCTAGACTGCTGTTTACTTGGCTAGACTGCTTTTTACGTGGCCAGACTGATGTTTACTTTGCAAGACCGCTGTTTACTTTCATAGACTGCTGTTTACTTGGCTACACTGCTGTTTATTTGGCTAGACTGCTGTTTACGTGGCTACACTGCTGTTTACTTGGCTAGACTGCTGTTTACTTGCCAAGACTGCAGTTTACTTAGCTAGACTGCTGTTTACGTTGCTACACTGCTGTTTGCTTGGCTAGACTGCTGTTTACTTGGCAAGCACTGTTTACGTGGCTACACGGCTTTTTATACCAGCTACTTCACTTTGCAAGACATTGTGTTGTTTGAAAAAAGTGTTTGTTCAATTAACTTTTTACATTTAGAGCTGAACAATGAAAAAAAACTTATTTTACTAATCACCCCCCACCCCCCGGTCTTCCCTGACATCGATGTGCACTGATCACTGGAGATGGAGGTGATTGATTGATCTGTAGTTGACCTTTCTGCCGTATCAGGAATGTGTCTCATAAAACTCTTTATGTTACTCTTTCACTTTGAAATGGAGGAGCGAAGAAAGTAAAATTTCTCTGAAGAGCCACCGCCTCACAGCTACTGGAGGACGTGGTGGTTTTAAGGCAAGTTCTTCTTTTGAGGCTTCACATTCATTGTACTTCTTTTTAGGCTTCTTCTTAACTGTACGTCTTTGAGCCATCACCTTCATAGTATATCTTTTAAGGCTTCACCTCCACTGTAACCCTTTTGAGGCTTCACCTTCACTGTACTTCTTTTAGGCTTCATCTTGACTGTACCTCTTTTGAGGCGTCACTTTTATAGTATATCTTTTAAGGCTTCATTTTAACTGTACCCCTTTTGAGGATTCACATTCACTGTACCTGTTTTAAGGCTTCACCTTCACTGCACACCTCACTAATCAAGTAGAAAACTTGGTAGTTCCTGTTAGTTTATTCATAGTGTTTAACCTGCAAATCCCTGGATGTTCCCGCCTCCTCCCCCCCACCCTAATACACTATACAAATAAGGCATCTAAATCGGTGACTACTTCCTCTTCATTGCCCTGAGCTAATTCGTAGCATGATTTCCGATGTACCAGTAGTTATCAGAAAGTGGCTCTTCGACAACCTGCTGTGGATCAGTACACGTTTGTGGACAACGACTTAACAAATACTTAATTATTGGACACATGCGCAAAGCAAATGGTCTGCGTCACACCTTCCCATGACGTATTCGGTGGCAGTGTGGCATGATATGCACGATTGGCAAAAAAAAACAGATTTTCGTGCCGCTGACCAATGCGCATTTTGCGTTGAGCAGGATTTGGGCTAATTAAAGGTTTTTTTTTGTTTGTCTTAGAAATCGATCTATGCTGGAGGTGATTTAGCGCATTTGCTTGGGGCAGTGCTATTTCAAGGTTCATTATTCACAGGTTTCATCTTTAGTATGATTTAGCACGAGACAAGAATTAAATCAGAGATGGATTGACGTCACGATCTCTCTCTCCCTCAATTAGTTCAATGTCATCACGACCTCCCTCAATCAGTTCAATGTCATCACGACCTCCCTCAATCAGTTCAATGTCATCACGACCTCCCTCAATCATTTCAATGTCATCACGACCTCCCTTATTCAGTTCAATGTCATCACGACCCCCCTCAATAAACTCAATGTCACCACGACCTCCCTCAATCAGTTCAATTGACATCACGACCTCCCTCAGTCAGTTCAATATAGTTATCACCAATTGATTTGAGATCTTAGATCAGTCACAGTAGACTCAATGCCTACGCGTTCTCTTCGTCTTCAACTCTGAACTCTGACCCCCCCCCCCGCGCCCCCAGTCACGTGTGACACTCCATGTAATCTGGACCGTAAGCAGCTTTGACATCAGCGAAAACACTTGACCCCTGCCAGTCTCACAGCTGGCCCTAGAGGCACTGAGCTGTTGAAACACATGGGGTCAATGTATTTTGTCGTAACATGCAATTTAGGAGGGGGTTATGACTTTAAGATGGTGTTCCCCAGTGAGAATATTAAAATATGGAACCACTTTAAAATAATGAGGCGCGAACGGGGGTTTTCCCGGTCTGATTCTAATTAAAACAATGTTTTTGAATTGTTTTAAAATTCGAAATCTGTTTTTTTAGTGTGCATAAATAAGAGTGCGATTCTTTCTACGGCAGATTTTACAAGCTGTTGCCATTCTCCAGCGCAAGGTGGAATACCTGGAAGCATTGATGAAAAAAAAAACCACGAATTTTCTGTAGTTACGGACACATTGAATAGAACATTCCATGCCACAATATCTCTAAAATCATGATAAATTGTTAATCTGACACAGAGATAATGTAATAAAAAATAAAAAAAAAAGTAATACCTCTTGGAATCTGTTGAACATTCATCATTTTCTTTTTTTATATGTATAAACACTATTTACATATATATGTGCATTAAAAATTACTTTTTATTCCTCGCATAATTCACATGGTCATGGTTTGGATTGGCATGCCGACGAAGCCTATCTTTCAACATGGTTGTAATCAATGTTCCCTTTAAGCTGCGTGGCCGCGCGGCCGCGCAGCTATCTCATAAGCGCCGCGCAGCAGTTTTGAGTATCCGCGCAGCAAATTACCACGTAAGTGTGTAATTTGTGTTTGTTGGCTGTAAAATTTGTGCACACAAAAAAAGTGATGCTGTAAAACTTTACACACAACTGTTTGATTTTGCAACACGAACCAGCAAACCTTAGAGGGAACATTGGTTGTAACTACCGCAGGATTTTAACCTTTTCTTAACCTCTTCTTGTGTTACAGACCACCCTCGTATGGATTACCTTCACTAAGCATAACTCGTTTGTCTCTCTTGAAGCTCTCGATTGTTTTTTGGTCTGGACTTATTCCTAGAAAGCACCGGTCATGTTTATTCACGCCTGTTCAATTGTTTGTTGAAAAAAAACAACAAAAAAACCGTTTAGAAACATATTACTAAAAATGGTGAAATTTGGCGTTATATAAATTAGTCTGCCGCAACAGTGAGAATGTAGCATGATTACTTCAATATAAAATGGTGTTAGCAGCCTTTGAAAATGGCAGAGTTGACTGTTTATTTGTCTGTCATAAAATTATTAAAACGTTACATTGTGATTAATTCAATCTTGTCGACGGAGGAGTCTTAATTATTTTAATGCAGGGAAGCAACCTAATTCAATCGAATGTTCGATTATTTGTCTGTTAACATAATTGTCTCAAAAAAATATATTGATAATTTAAAAAAAAAAAAATTTATACTGAAGATTTTGTTTGCTTTTCCCCCAGTTTTTCTATGCTTATGATTTTTATTTCTCATTGCAATCACAAAATTCTTTTAATTTTCTACGATTTATTGCCAGGTTGTTTTGTATTTTTTAAAGCAATCCATTTAACCACGTGCCACAGACACTAATCCCCAGACCCGCAGGCTGAAATGGTCAGCAAGGCGTCGTCAGGCACCCCTCAAACATTGAACACATCATCAGACTTTTCCGTAAGCAAACGCGGATCATGCGAGGTCCTCGCCGGTTCCGGCTGTGGACTTGGGCCAACGTTCTGACAGTCATCAGCATACTCACCTCCATCTTGAGTGGCGCCGGCTGCTCGCCGCTCTCACAGCTCCCGTCCGACGACCCAGCACATGTGGGTGTTCAGGACGGCGTAACGACCGAGCGTGTTGATCGTTCAAAAAATCACCGGAACACGACCGCGTCGTCGGGGGCGCATCGTGTCACATCAGGTGAACCTCTCGGCGATAGAGTCACCACACGGTCAACCACTGCACCGGATCAGGTTCCGGGGGACGCGTCACGGAATACGACCATGGCAGGGACGAAATGCTCTCTCCAGGTGGATTTGTCCACTTTCGCGTGTCCAGCCGATTGCCAGTGCAACGCAACGAGTGAGGGGATGGTTGTGTCGTGCGTGACCTTTGAGACGCTACGGGAATTTCCAGTTATCGCGAGAGAAGTTGCCAGAGCTGTCATCAAACTGTGAGTACAAACTATTATATTTTTTTAGTGCAAAACCTCTTAAAGGTTACGAACGGCGGTTCTCAAAAAGTTATGTTCCTCTGCAGCTGAATGTATCGTAATTTTAAAAAAAAATCAACATTAAAACAGCAAACAAACCAAAGTGAACATATACGTAAACAGACACACGAACACCCACACCAAAACACCCTCACACGCCAACCCACACAATCACACCCCCACACACACTCGAATACACAAACAAAGCATATTATTTTGTCATTTCATTAAAAAAAAAACGACTTCACATTCCTACCTGGCCAGGACTGGTACAATAATTAATATTGCAAATCTGCAAAGCCATTGCCTGTGTTACAGAGAAAATATACTCGTCAAGTCATAAACGATCAATAGGAGATATCAATTATATTAGTGGAATGAAGGGAAAATAGTTTGTTTGTTTGTTTGTAACTTAGAACAAACATTTCAACTGTACCACCTCGGGCGGCGAGCACCACAGGCCGTGGAACCCTACTGAAACTTGCATTCAATACATGTGTAATGCTGATAATTTGACATTTAAACTGTGTTCTACTGATTTTCAGCCTCAGTTCAGAGGTCGGCAACATGTGGCTAGTGAGCCACACGAGACACTTTCAGCTTTCTTGTGTTCTCATGGGCCTTTTAAATACTTAAAATGTTTAGCCTAATGGGTTTTATTTAAATGTGTAACGTTATGGCTGCTCCTGTGGTTCGTTATACATTATGGCTGCTTTTGTGGTTAGTTAGACATTATGGCTGCTTCTGTGGTTGGTTAGACATTATGGCTGCTTTTGTGTTACGGTCGGTATAATCAGCCTTTACTAAAATTAATATAATAAATGCGAATCAGATGTTTTACTTCTTTTTAAAGGGGCCTAACTCTAAGAAATTCGATTTGTATTCTTATTGCTCTTCAATTAAAAAAAAAAATAGATCGAAAATGTTATATTAAGCTTTTTGCCAGGAAGAGGTTCCCGACCCATGATCTACATCTAATGACCTTCAGATGGCTTGTTGTTGTTGTTTGTTTGTTGATAATTAAATAACTCATCAGCTAAACCAGATGATAAATTGATATGTGGCGCCTAAAGCATCTGGGCTTGTCTCCGTGCCCAGCTCTGACATCATCACCACCCTGCCATCCTCATCGCCCTGCCATCATCACCGCGCTGACATCATCATCGCCCTTACATCATCGCTCTGACATCATCGTCGCCCTGCCATCCTCATCGCCCTGCCATCATCAGCGCCCTGACATCATTACGGCCCTTACATCATCGCTCTGACATCATCGTCGCCCTGCCACCCTCATCGCCCTGCCATCATCAGCGCCCTGACATCATTACGGCCCTGACATCATCGCTCAGACATCATCGTCGCCCTGCCATCCTCATCGCCCTGCCATCATCAGCGCCCTGACATCATTACGGCCCTGACATCATCGCTCAGACATCATCGTCGCCCTGCCATCCTCATCGCCCTGCCATCATCAGCGCCCTGACATCATTACGGCCCTGACATCATCGCTCAGACATCATCGTCGCCCTGCCATCCTCATCGCCCTGCCATCATCAGCGCCCTGACATCATTACGGCCCTGACATCATCGCTCAGACATCATCGTCGCCCTGCCATCCTCATCGCCCTGCCATCATCAGCGCCCTGACATCATTACGGCCCTGACATCATCGCTCAGACATCATCGTCGCCCTGCCATCCTCATCGCCCTGCCATCATCAGCGCCCTGACATCATTACGGCCCTGACATCATCGCTCAGACATCATCGTCGCCCTGCCATCCTCATCGCCCTGCCATCATCAGCGCCCTGACATCATTACGGCCCTGACATCATCGCTCAGACATCATCGTCGCCCTGCCATCCTCATCGCCCTGCCATCATCAGCGCCCTGACATCATTACGGCCCTGACATCATCGCTCAGACATCATCGTCGCCCTGCCATCCTCATCGCCCTGCCATCATCAGCGCCCTGACATCATTACGGCCCTGACATCATCGCTCAGACATCATCGTCGCCCTGCCATCCTCATCGCCCTGCCATCATCAGCGCCCTGACATCATTACGGCCCTGACATCATCGCTCAGACATCATCGTCGCCCTGCCATCCTCATCGCCCTGCCATCATCAGCGCCCTGACATCATTACGGCCCTGACATCATCGCTCAGACATCATCGTCGCCCTGCCATCCTCATCGCCCTGCCATCATCAGCGCCCTGACATCATTACGGCCCTGACATCATCGCTCAGACATCATCGTCGCCCTGCCATCCTCATCGCCCTGCCATCATCAGCGCCCTGACATCATTACGGCCCTGACATCATCGCTCAGACATCATCGTCGCCCTGCCATCCTCATCGCCCTGCCATCATCAGCGCCCTGACATCATTACGGCCCTGACATCATCGCTCAGACATCATCGTCGCCCTGCCATCCTCATCGNAAACATAGTCCGTTACATGCCCCACCCATCTGAAAAAATTTTGTGCAACAAAATTTTTGGCAAAAAATTATATGCTGAGATAATGATAATGTCTCTTAGAAATTTTCAATCCCACATCTAACAATCAAATTAGTGTCACAACATTAACATTTCATCATAATGAAATACAGGGCATTTGACTGTTAATATCACACATAATAGTGAATAATTTACCCTGGCAAAAAATTACAAAATCACCAATGACATCCTCTTAAAATCTTTATGTATGATAATGTGAAGTGACATTAACATCTTAATGAATAATAAACACTGCAAAATGAATGTAACAACCTTAAATTTTGCATTAGAAGATTTACAATTGGTTAAAATCTGATATTCATTTACAAAATTGATATGTACAAGTGTCTTATCAAAAAAATGGTTGAATGTGTATTTTAATGCTCTTCATGCTCAATTTAACCTTAATTTTATTGTCATTGTCTATGAAAAAGTTGATGACCAAGAATGTAAACAGTTTAAAAAATAGTTCTGTGTAGACAATTACCATATTTGAAAAAATGTTGCTCTTGACAACTAATAATTAATTTAGCAGAAAGTTTTATGCTAGGTTAGCTAAAATGTAATGTTAAGTATTTCTCCGCACTGAAGAAAATGACAATTGTGATCTGTTACTATCTCTTTGTCCATCTCTTTCCATAAAATTGTTATTTGTAGTTGTGTAATGTTCTTCTTGAAAATTGTTTTCTCTATCTTTGATTTCATTTTTGAACTTTTCAGCCTGTCTATACTGTTGATGAATATTTCTTGAATTTAGTCTAAAAATGTGCTTTGCCCTGTTTGATTTTTGTTCTGTATATGTTTTATTAAGAAATCCTTTGTTATGTTGTCTTGTTATGCTATGTGTTGGATTCATGTTAAAATGTCTTCCTCTTATCCCTTCTGTTATTAGATACTTAGTGTTATTGCTTAGTTCTTTTATATTGCCAATAATTAATGGACACACTGGATTATCCATTACAACAGCTGTTACAGATCCTGTGATCCATGGACAATTAACTTTGATTCTAGCTTTCTGACATACTATTCTATTATTGTTGGTTAAGATAACTATGGCTTTTTCATTTGTGTAGTAGTTGTCATTTACTAATTTTCTGTCTACAACTATTGTTGTACAACCAGTGTCTCTGAGACATTTAACTACTTTATTGTTTACAATTGCTGGTGAAAATTTGAGTGTTCCATCAGTGTGATAAATACTAGCTGATGTTTCATGTGGTGTATTCTGATTGTATGTTCTCTGATAGTATTGTTGTGAATGTCCTAAATCTCTATGTAATTTCCTACACTCATATTTTTTGTGACCTGGAATGCCACAGTAGAAACATTTGTTGTTGTTTGAATAATTAGTATATGGTGTCTGGTAATTGGTTTGATAATTTTTCTGAAATTTATTGTTTTGCCATCTGGCAGGTAGGCTATGGTATCTTCTGTTTTGATATGTGTTTTGTTTTTGACTGTCCCTATCACTGGGTGTGTTTCTAATAGAAGCTAGTGTGCTGTTTCTATTATCTAGCTCTTCATTGGGGTGAGCATCTTTAAATGTTGTGATTGAGTCAACTAAATCACGTTCATTTTTAATTTTTCTCTCTTTAAGGAAAGAAAATAAAGAGACTGATGCATTTCTTAATATTTTGTCTATAATAAACATATCTAGTAATGCCTTTGGATCATTTAGGTCAATTTCAGTTAATTCAAGCCATTTGACAAGATTGTCTCTAATATTGAATATGGTGGTGTTAGGGTCTATTTCTCTCTCTAGTCTTATGTTGTGAAAATTTTTTCTATAAATGTCTTCTGTGTTTCCATAAAACTTTAACAAAACTTTCTTTATATAGGTATAATTATTCTTTTGTTCTTCACTAAGTGAATTGATAATGCTTAGGCTTTTCCCTGATAATCTGCTCAATAAAATATTAGCCCAAGTCTCTTCTCTATAATTGTAAGACTGACAGATGCCCTCAAATTGTGACAAATAACTAATAATTTCCTCTTTATGTTCATTAAATTCTCTAAATTTAGGTTTATATGTACTATTGGTTTCTCTATTGCTTGTTGATGGTGTATGCTGTCCTGATTCTATTCTAGCTCTTTCTAGTTTTAGCTCTTCTATTTCCTTTTGTCCTTTTAAATTTAGTTCATCTTTCTCTTTTTGTCCTTTTAATTTCATTTCCTGTTCTTTTAATTTCATTTCTTCTATTTGTTTAAGGTCGCTTCTCTCTAACATTCTAGCTTCTCGGTCTTTGTCTTTGTCTTGTCGGTCTTTGTCTTTGTCTTGTCGGTCTTTGTCTTCTTTTTGTTTGTCCCTAATTTTGTCCATCTCACGAGTTACGAAGTCAGCTAATTTCTCCTGCTTTAAGCCAAGCTTCTC
>CAXITT010000154.1:929402-943941 GCA_964033795.1 Lymnaea stagnalis | reverse complement strand
CCCGCACACTCTGTTCTGACTACCAACCCGCACACTCTGTTCTGGCAAACAACAGGCACACTCTGTTCTGGCAAACAGCCCGCACACTCTGTTCTGACTACCAACCCGCACACTCTGTTCTGGCAAACAACCGGCACACTCTGTTCTGACAAACAGCCCGCACACTCTATTCTGACTACCAACTCGCACACTCTGTTCTGACAAACAACCGGCACACTCTGTTCTGGCAAACAACCGGCACACTCTGTTCTGGTAAACAACCGGCATACTCTGTTCTGACTACCAACCCGCACACTCTGTTCTGGCAAACAACCGGCACACTCTGTTCGGGCAAACAGCCAGCACACTCTATTCTGACTACCAACCCGCACACTCTGTCTTGGCAAACAATCCGCACACTCTATTCTGACTACCAACCCGCACACTCTGTTCTGACAAACAACCGGCACACTCTGTTCTGGCAAACAGCCCGCACACTCTATTCTGACTACCAACCCGCACACTCTGTTTTGGCAAACAACCGACACACTCTGTTCTGGCAAACAGCCCGCACACTCTATTCTGACTACCAACCGGCACACTCTGTTCTGGCAAACAGCCCGCACACTCTATTCTGACTACCAACCGGCACATTCTGTTCTGGCAAACAGCCCGTACACTCTATTCTGACTACCAACCCGCACACTCTGTTCGGGCAAACAGCCCGCACACTCTATTCTGACTACCAACCCGCACACTCTGTTCTGGCAAACAACCGGCACACTCTGTTCTGGCAAACAGCCCGCACACTCTATTCTGACTACCAACCCGCACACTCTGTTCTGGCAAACAACCGGCATACTCTGTTCTGGCAAACAGCCCGCACACTCTATTCTGACTACCAACCCGCACACTCTGTTCTGGCAAACAGCCCGCACACTCTGTTCTGACTACCAACCCGCACACTCTGTTCTGGCAAACAACCGGCATACTCTGTTCTGGCAAACAGCCCGCACACTCTATTCTGACTACCAACCCGCACACTTTTTTCTTACAAAGGACCCGCACACTCTTTTCTGACAAAGAACCCACACAATCTGTTCTGAAAAAATGTCTCCCCCCCCTCCCCCCCAAAAAAAAATAGTGAAATCCGCGTCTTAAATTTCGCTGCATCGTTTATGAAATAAATGTTATCTTATCTTTCATCTCAACTTATTGTACCGATACAAGTAATACAGTTGTATTGAATACTGTATGGCAAGGTTGGGTTTTTTGTGTGTTGGGGGGGGGAGGGGCGGTTGGGATTGATGAAAGGTAGTCTTTAGTTATAGGTGTGTGGGGAGGGGAGGTGCTTGGTGGCTGTAAGGTCAAGGATGGCAACACCAGGACGAACCAAAGCAATACCAAGCAAATCAACAACTATCCAGGCACCTTGGGTTGATAGAACTCCACCAACCTAAGCTGTTCGCTCGACCTCAGATGTAGGCTATACCACAGACATTGGCTCATTCACAGATGTTGGCTCAATCTCAGATGTTGGCTAAACCGAAGATATTGGCTCAACATAATATGTTGGCTTAACCTTATTTAATGGCTCAACCTAATATGTTGGCTCAACCTAAGAGTTTGGCTGAACCTCAGATGTTGGCTCGACCTCAGATGTTGGCTCGACCTGCGATATTGGCTCTACCTCATATGTAGGCTGAACCTCAGATGTTTGCTCGACCTCAGATGATGGCTTGATCTCAGATGTTTGCTCTACCTCAGATGGTGGTTCAACCTAATATATTGGTTCAACCTAATATATTGGCTTAACCTAAGACTCTTGCTCAATTTCAGATGTTGGCTCAACCTTAGATGTTCACTCGACCTCATATGTCGGCTGAAACTTAGAGATGATGGCACGACTTCAGATTTTGGCTCGATCTAAGATGTTGGCTGAACCTCAGATGTCAGCATGACCTCAGATGTTGGCTCTACCTCAGATGTTGGCTCGACCTTAGAATTCGGATGAACCTCAGATGGTGTTTCGACGTCAGATGTTGTCTCGACCTCAGAAATTTACTCGATCTCATATTTTGGCTCGACCTCTGATTTCGACTCAACCTCAGATGTTCTCTCTATCTCAGATGTTGGCTCAACCTAATAAGTTGGCTCAACCTAAGATGTTTGCTCAACCTCCTTTGTTTGCTCCTCCTCAGATGTTTTGCTCGATCTCAGATGTTGGCTCTACCTCAGATTTTGGCTCGACTTCAGATAATGGATTGACTACAGATGTTGGCTCATCCACGAGAAGTCAAACTCCAAAGGAAATTGAGTTGGGAATGATTCTACTATAAAAAAAAAAACAAATTAATACTCATTTTAGATGAAATATACTATTGTGACTGTCTGTTGGCTGAATGTTTGTTAACCACGGACCTTACCTCCCCTTAAGGTTTTGGTTCTGACATCACAAATGAACAATGCCCCTCCTTTCCCCACCTCGATTGATTGGGAAAGTTTGTTTACGTTTCCAAGAGGGTCAACTGTATGCTACAATAGATTAAGAAATACTCTCTGGCGATTGAATTTATGGACATTCTATTCAGGGGGTAGGGGGGGGGGGGCGTCATATCCTTTCATTAAAAATACGGCAGTCGACTGTGACGGCAGCTAGACTTATCAAACTAGCAGAAACCCTGGAAGACTTACTAAATTATAGATATTTCACTGTGAGCGTGGATTACTATGTGTACCTTTCTAGTATTATTAGTTTCTCACGTGCATGTTCTGTTAGTTAATATAGTTTTTATTTCTTTATATTTGATTCATAATTATTTTAGCAACTCAATATTATATTTAAATGCATTATTGTTAACATCACCCGCTTTGGTATCGTAAATCTTTGTCTACTGGTTTTCAGTCCTTTGTTACGGTTTGTTCATCTTACGAGCAGGGGCGTCATTTCAGATTGTTTTTCAGGACGGGGGTGCATTAAGTTGTTTAATACTGGAGACGCCACATAACATAACAATTTAAATAAAACCTGATATTTCAGCGGGGGGGGGGGCAACGAGGGCAAATGCCCCACCCTGCCCTACCCATATGACGTCCCTGGTTACCAGCCAAATCTTCAAAACACGTTAAATTTGTAAAACCACACAATGGTAAAGAGCACTACCATTGGCTTTAACGTACTTAAAATGTTAAAATAAACTATTTTTTATCCACGTTCAGTTCTATTGGTTAAACACACCCACGTGCCCATGTCAATGACTCAAACTTAAGTCAACACTAATACCAAATTTCAGTAATTTAAGCCACAGTTAGTCTTGTCTCCACAGTTCGTCTTGTCTAGCATCACATTTCCTATTAAAAGGACAATAGCTTAAAGCTTTTACGGTTTTAAATTTCAAGTGTCATCTGGGAAATAGGTCTTGTTTTGTGTGTGTGTGTGTGTGTGTGTGTTTACCTCTAACGTAAACTTTTGATGCTGCCGATCTTTGAACGATAGAGACACATTCTTCATGCTATCTGTAAGCGAGAAACAAAACACTTTCAGCTTTTTTGTTAATGAGTTACTTCACGCTACCCCAATGGTCAGCAACCTGAGACGCATGAAGCTGTTAGAAGAAAAAGTGCGGCTCTTCTGTTTTGAACAAAAAATAATTCATGTCTTCTATAATGTCATGCGCCTGCCAAATATACTTTCTTCACAGATATACTTTAAACGAAAATTGCTCTTTATTCCAGAAAAGGGCCTACACTTGCTCATGGCTCTATACAATTTTTTTTTAAAAGGTGATTAAAAGCTTAGAGACAAATTACACCCTTGCAGACAAAGGCACAGGTACTACCCCCCATTATTGTAATTTTGAAAAAAAAAAATACTTACCATTAACTTTTGCTTTAGAGATGTTTCATTATTTCGTTAGAACAGTTGTCGGCAAACGCATTAATCAAAAGAGCCAAAATTCAGAAGCAGGGCGATCAACGAACATTGGAGAGCCACATTTTTTGTTTCAAGAACCTGTCAAGAACCATGTTTTTCGGAGTCAAAACCGATTTGTGGCCGGCTGGCCGAGCCGCACTCAGGTCGCTAAAGCCGCGATTTGCCGACCACTGTGTTAGAAGAAGCGTGGCTGATGTCGGTTACAACATACAATTCATTTTCACGAGTCTGAAACAAAACAATGCCGGCGGAATTGCGTGAAGTTTCATTTACTAAAAGTTACTTGACATAACAAGCATTCAAGTAACGAACGCACTTGTAAGAATTTAAAAAAAATGGTGTACCCCCACCCCCCCCCTCTCCCCAAACCCCCATAGGTGTTTTATCCCATAATTTTTTTTTTCCAATCTCCTGATCTTCTTAATTCATAACCCTTTAATTTGTCAGTTTGATTAGACCACATTACATTGAGATAATTTCCGTAAAACAAAAGAAAATAGTGCGCACCAAACCCACTTCCTGCAGTTTTTAAGAATCTTATTTAGTGCAGTTATCGATAATTTTTTTAAATTTGCGCCCTGTTTTAAATGCACCATTACACCATGCTTACTTGCATACATAGAGCAATATCCGGAAGCAAATAATTTAAAAAAAAGACACACATACAATGTTATAAGAAACTGGGTAATTGGGACAACTTTTCACGAAAATGGCGATAATCGAAGAGGAACTCATGTGAAGAGCCAAAATCCTTTGGCTGTAATAAAAGCTTAAGGAAAAATAATGAACAAATTGCAGCGAAAAGGGATTATACCTCTTATTAAAAGAATAACGGTTGAGGCAACACTGTCTGTAGCGTCTTCACATGTCTTGAGAAAATTGAATTTGGCAATAAGAAAGACTCTTAGGATACATAAGCCTTTAGTTGATTTTCTGTCATCAATTGACTTGTTGACGCTGTCTAGAGGATCACGCATCTTGACCTTCTTTGGTTGGTGTTGGACATGATAAATGCGCCTTAAATCTCAGGCAATCTGTGGGCGGACGTCTCTTTTTAAGAGTTCACTGCGATGCACTTGGTATAATAAATGATGATCGGGAAGAAAAGGGGGGGGGAGACTGCAACTAGTTTAAGGAAAAAAAGGATTTTAGCTTACATTTATTATCCCAGAGAACAGCAAGAATGTCCTCAACGTGACATGTCTAATACCCAACCAAGATGTCAACTGATTTATGTAACACCGTCACATGTCTTAATGCCTGACGAAGATGTCACCTCATTTATGGAACAACGTCCCACGTCTTAATACCTAACCGAGATGTCAACTGATTTATGCAACACCGTCACATGTCTTAATGCCTGACGAAGATGTCACCTCATTTATGGAACAACGTCCCATGTCTTAATACCTAAACAAGATGTCAACTCATTTATGTAACAAAATCCCATGTCTTAAGGCCTAACCAAGATGTCAAATCATTTATCTAACAAAGCTAAGTTGGAAGTCTTATAACGCCACTGATGCCCCCCCTCCCCTGAGACGCCACTCTTTTGGTCGAATCGTCAAACACTTCCTTGGAATTCTCCTAATCCGCCCCCTGCTTCTCAGTGGCTCTCCTTCTTCTCCTCCCCTCTCCATGTCCTAGGTTTGCGGCTTCCCAAAATAGTGTTCGAATCTTGTACAAAGTATGTCTTCTACCCGAAGCTAGATCTTTACGAGCTAAGCTCTCAAACAAGTGTCGTAGGAAGAGAATCCCATGTGTATCCGGTTGTACCTAACAAGTGAAACGAACAACACACATCTTTCAAGGATTGAAATGTAAACTATTTATATATATATATATAAATATAGTGTTGACATACGCGAACAATGTGTGTCGATGATGGAGTGTGTCTATTCGGGTGTTGGTTTCATCACAGCCAGAGTCTAAACAGATGGAATATTGGCAATGGGGATATTTTGCCTGAGCTCAAATTTTTTTTTGGTTGAAAGGAAAAAGAAAAGAAAAAGAAAGTGTTTTTAGAACGAGACCTTGGAAAGACCATAAATTAAAGTTGAATAATTCATGTAGGTTAAAGGAAACACTGTCGAGCTTGATCTTCATTTATATCAGTAACTCTTTATATGAGTATATATATATTTTTTATATATATTTTGAGCCACCGCCCCCTAGGGAGAAAAATTTCACCATGAGCGCCCACTGTCTTACCCTATTAGCGTTCTCAGAATATACGTTTGCACGGGGGTAGCTTATGTGACTTGGGGGTAGTTAGAATGGTGGGGGCATTTTTGGAATGGCTGAGATATTTTGAGTGACTAGCGGTAGAAGGGAGTTATTGGAATAGTCAGCAGTTTATTTCTTTCAGGCATCTCTCCGTCAAGTGCCCCCACCCCCCAACCCTCTACCCGGAGTGTACTACAATAAAGCACTATATAATATATTTGTAAAAACTTAGTAAATTGTAATTTGTATAGTTCTTTTAATGACATTATTGAAATAGTGAAACTAATGATGCAGTGGAAGCAATTAAATGGTGGAACTAATGAAATAGTGGGACCAATGAACCAGTGGAACCAATGAAATAGTGGAACCAATGAAATAGTGGAACCAATGAAATGATGGAAACAATGAAATAGTGGAAGCAATGAAATAGTGGAAACATGAAATATCGCTACTCTCAATATATTTGAGGATCCAATATATTTAAGGTGAATCTAGATACCTGTACAGCATTTGATTATAAATACCGTATACTTGTTCCAAAAGTATATCGCTCCCTTCTTTTAGTTGCATCACTACTTTCCATTGTTCACTTACGTCATTATTTAAAATATATTTTTTTTGCTGCAGTTGTTCATCAAACTTACATGTTTAAGACATGTGGTAAAGTCTTGTAAATGTACGTTGTACCAATTGCTGGCATGGTGACGATGGTGTAGACTTCGCAGGACGAAACCCAAAGGGCACGGGATTATTCTTCTAGGATTATAAGCTGGTTCCCAACAGCAAATCGCCTCTCTCCACGCCGCTGGATAATCCAAAGGAACACCAGGTGGATGATACAGCTTGGTACAAGTGGCATCGCAGGAGATGTCTGAATGTTTCCTTGTACCAATGTTATCCTCCTACCGGACTCCATCTCCGGGTTTGAATTCAGAGTTTTCCTCTCTTAGATGAGTTGCCATCCATGGTTAACGAGTCCCATCCACCCGGGGTGCTGGTGATGTTTTTGCTAGACTGAGCCTTGTTGAACCTATTAATAAGAGGCCAATGGTGGAACCAAGGAAAATCGCCAAACTCAATAAATTTGTTGTTGTACACATTATTTTCATGCCAGCATATTTAGCTTTTTTAAAAATATTTTTGCAAAATAAATAGTTGAACGATATACATCGGTGGTCCGGAAAAGTGGGGTTAAGTACCCGAAATTGTTGGGTGATGATGCAGCTTAACATTTGATAGGATGTGTTGTCATCGACATCAAGTCCATGCATGGATGTTTGTAGTTAAGATGCTTTTCTTGAATGAAAAATGTATTATTTTCTTTTAATTATTTATATTTATATATTTGAGCTGTTAAAATTTAAACTTAGCTGGGATCTAAATCACTACCTGAAATAAAGTTACTTGTATTTATGTTGGACGAAAGGTGTGGATATATAGGTGATCCTAGCTTAGCTAGGGTAAGTACTACCCTGGACGGGCCAATATTTTTGCCACTCTTTCTACAATAAAAACTCTGCGATGAGTAAAAACTACCACCCTTTCCACAAATGAAACAAAGGCCTCTGGGCCAGACCACCCACCCTTCCCACTGCACTGGCACTACCCATTGGAACATCTGAAATGCCGGAGCAAATTGTCGGAAAGAAGCATGGTATTGAGTGTGAGTGGTGTTAAATATAAGCGGATTAATTTTACTGTTATCTACCGACACCTCAGTTTCTTCATGAATGATCATTATTTCACAAGGGGTTAGATATCTACAGTTTTCCCTCTACAATTATTCTGAATATATGATTGATGCTGGGGCTTCGTAATTTTTTAAATATTTTTTTCTTCTTCTTCTTTATTTTGAGGGCCCACGATCAATGAATTGATCATTCTTCCATCTATAAGCGGAAACATCATTGATTGTTTTCATATTTATTCGTAGTTTTAAGCAAAGCCAGAAGGCCTAATAAAATACCTTCCACCAGATTCTTAACTAACCATCTTCCATGTACATGTTGATTAAAAATGTAATGCTGAAGTCATAACTCAACGATTACTCTCTGTCTTCCAGACCATCTATGTATAGCAAATACAAATGGTAGCAATATACCATCTGACCATTCTCTTCAAGCCCGGATGGTCCTGTAGATTAGGGTAACTCCTGATGGCTTATAATGCGTTTGAATAGAATGAAAATCTAATTCGCAGTAAGGGAAACATATTTTTTGACGAAGAACAAGTAATTGTCTTATTCACCAGCAACAGCTAATTCATTTGCCTTAAATTTAGAAACTATTTCTGATATAAAAACAATTTCGTGTACGGCGGCTTAGGAGTCTTCACCAACAGGAGCAATCATGCCAACGTGTGTTAAATGGCAGCAGAAATAATATGTTCATCCAACACAGAGCGTGCATTCATCCCCAATCACTCAATTCACTGACTTAAAGTCGGTCACCGAGTTTTCATGTTTTGTTTTATCAACCAGATGAGGACGAAGAGAGACGCAGAGAATGATAAAGGCAACGAACAATAAGCGACAATCAACGGTTTCAGCCGGTCTCGGGTAATCCTTATTTCCATCTCTCAGTGCATCCGTCCGAAGTTGAACACGATCGAAGTTATCGGGAACATTCAATAGTATTCAGACTTCATACATTTTTTAAAATGCGACACACTTTTATCTACCGGGCTTCGTTTTCATGGGACATTGGAAATCAGGGATCTATTTGTTTTACTTTTCAACTGATCATTTAGTGTGTCTTAGTTTGTGCGAGGTTTGAGCTTGTAGATGTTTGAGTTTGTACGATGTTTGACTTTTAGACGTTTATTATTCTAGATGTTGGGGTATTTTTAAGTGTATCGGGGTTACTAGATGTGTCTGAGTTTTTATCTGTTTAAATTTCTAGATGTGTCTGAGTTTGTATCTGTCTAAATTCAGAGCCTTTCTTAGGAGTTTGGGGGCCCTAAGCATGGAGCGTAGGTTGGGGGCCCCGGAATCGGGGTCCGGGGGTGGAGCTCCCTCGAGCTGAGGAGAAAACACCACCCACCACTGCGGCACCTCCATTCTGCCTTCATAAATGTTTCCTCTTTCCCATTCCCACGGCCAAGCCCCCGATTTCCTATCTGCCACCCCCAAAGCTCCCCCCTGCTGCTTCCCTTCCCCTGCCTCCGAATTCAACTCAGAAGGATACATTTCAGGATGAGGAAGGTAACGTGAGTGACACAGACGGCTGCAGTGCTAGTTTAAAAAATAAACCGGGGGATCGAGGGCGCCTAACGGGGGCCCCCTCACGTTCGGGGCCCTACGTGGATGCGTAGTAAGCGTATGCCTAAGAACGGGCCTGCTAAATTTCTAGATGTGGCTTAGTTTGTATCTGTCTAAATTTCTAGATGTTTCTGAGTTTGTATCTGTCTAAATTTCTAGATGTGTCTGAGTATGCCTAAGAACGGGCCAGCTAAATTTCTAGATGTGTCTGAGTTTCGCGGTATCGTGGTGTATGGCGTATGCATTTACTCTACGAATCCGTAAAAAAACAACAACAAAAAAACAAAAAACAAAAACAAACGAACACCCCCTCCCCCATTAAAATCGGTCCTACATGATGACACAAAGTATGCTTCAACATAATGATTTTCAAAACTTAATTAATTATCTGCCCTATCGCATTGGACACGTAGAAGGGAGTAAAGTTGTAAGTTATATTTTAAAAGCAACAACAAAACACACACACACACACATGCACAAAAACAACTCTTTTCGACGTAAAAACTTTTCTTAACACGAGACTTGTCAATCGTCTACGCCCGCTCTTTTAACAAAAGTCCTGGCTGACAGCATGGTCAATGGTGTGTTTTTATATGGGGACCGAAACTGTACAAAAAGTTTTGAAATTCTCGAACATCTTGAAACAATGAGACAGAATACAAACTCAGACACAGTACAAACTCAGACACAATACAAAAATGCTCCGGTAAAGTTTTCGGGCAGTGGTACCCTGTTCCCATTCTTTTCTCCATTCCTCCTGGAAGAGGTCCTTAACCAGGCTTTGACTCCCAGTTGGGTCATCGGCCTGTTAGGTTGCAGGGGTTGGAAGAACCTTGTTTCGCAAGCCAGTCAGCTCGGGGGGATCCCCGCGTGTCCTGGGATCCATTGAAGGGTCACGTTCCCTCCGTGAGATCGTACGAGCTCCAGGATTGCCTCTACCGTCTTAGAGTCCCAAGGGCACCTCTTCACAATTTCAAGAGCACATTGTGAGTCAGTGAACACTACGAAATGTTTTGCGTTTGGCTAGCCGACGACGCACTTGTTTCAGGCCCATAAGAATAGCTTTAACTTCTGCTTCAGCTGCAGAACTGTTCTTGCCGCTTGGACCTGAAATCTCCTCTGTTGGAGGTACCCCCTTCGGGTATTTTATGAGCGCGCCGTAGCCCATCCGCTTTTCGCCAGCGAGATAAGAGCCGTCTGTGAAGACTAATACCATATCGTCACTATAAGCCTTAATCGTCTCTAGTGCGGCCCCCTTTCGCTCATTTTGGGGGCTCGACTTGTTAACCACCGTGTTTGACAGGGTCAGACGTACATCAGGTGGTTCGCCGCTATCCTGTGGTGATCTCTCCTGGATCAGGCGTAATTTTTCCCTGTTTCCTGGTAAAGGGTGCTTTTTCTCCAGTGAGTCAACCGCATCCATAAAGGAGGGGTCTTTTAAGCCTTGTCCTCTTTATCCAGCGGTCTTGGAGTTGGAAATAGGGTTCTGTTCGTTCCATTCGACGGTATCGCTCTACGGTCGTTAGGATAACTTTGTACATCCTGATGTGTAGTGGTTCTATGTCTGAGATAATTTCCACGGTGGCCGTGGGAGTGGTACGTAACACCCCGCATATGAATCTGAGAGCTAGATTCTGTATGCGGTCCAGTCCCTCTAGAGCCGTACGTCTCGCAAAGTCCTGAACCGGCAGGCTGTAGTCCAGGGTACCTCTTACGCTCACAAGGTAAAGAGTTTTTAGGAGTTTTGCATTTTTCATTTCTTCTTATTTTTTGTTTCATGTTTCGTCTTGTCAGCTGAAGAAGGCATTTGGCCGAAACGTCTCATTATTTTTCCTGTGGTTTCTTTTCAATCCTAAACATATAGTTTGGTATAGTATTTATTTACTTCACACGGCTTGAACGAAGTCCCCCAAACACACCTTCAAACTTTGACATAGCAAAACAGTCAGACACAACCATATAAGCTTAGCCACATCTCCAAATTCAGAAACAATTAGAAATTCCTACATACATACAAATTCAGACTCATCTAGAAATGTAGATACATCTAGTGATTAAAAAAAAAAACTAACAAAGTGAGATATATCTAGAAATTTATACACACATACCAACTCAGATCCTTATAATATTTCATATGATCTATATTTCCAGGCCGTTGTCAAACTCGTGTTTATACTTGACTGGTTAAGTCATCAAGTTATTTCAAAAGTCGCGTACGTCGTACTGGCACCGAATCAACTTAAGTCATGTTTCATTATAAATGCAACTTTTATATCTAATTAAATTCATAGACTATTAATTCCATATACACACGTATGGCGCAGCTCGCTATCAGATAGAAATTCCAGGCACCAGTGGCCTAGCAGGAGTTTTCGGATTGTTTCATGGAACCAATGTTATCCGCCTACGGGACTCCATCTACGGGTTATGCATTCAGAGTTTCCTTCTCTTAGATGGGTTGCCATCCAAGGTTAACGAGTCCCATCCACCCGGTGTGCTGGTGGTGTGTTTGCTTGACTGGACTGTAGACTTTTAGTTGGCGTTGAACTCAAGACCATTAACTTGAAATTGACCCAGTTTAGACCACTCAGCACCCCTTCAAATGTTACATTCAAAATCGACTTTTTGGAAAATGAGGCGAGGGAAGAAAGATTCGCTACAACGATGTGTTCCATCACTATCGTTAGTTAAGACCCAGTTTAACTATGACGTGTCTTAATATCCTATCGACTTGGATATAACGTCCGCAAAATTAAATTCACCTTATTCCCCCCACAACACCACTACACTCCTTTTTTTATAAGCACCGTTCCAGCTCTCTCTCCCCCCCACCCCACTTAGGCAGTAAGTTGAATTTTTAAAACGCATACATGTTTTCTAATGGGCTTATTCCGAAAACACCCAATGAACATCCCTTTTTTATATTTTGAAAGGCTATGGCAAAAGTCAACTGTCCTTATTCAGAGACTCCAGACTTTTGGTTCTCTTACCTGATTTTATGGTCCAGTTTTGAAATCATGTAATCATAACTAAAGAATTTAATGTATTTCTAAAGTCAGACCTCATTTCATAATAATACAAACATTTTTTTTTTAAAATGCCCGAAATAACGTTTGCTCCGCCAAAACCAAGAATAGCCAACGAGCAGGATATTACTCAACTGATATCTAATAATGGAGCCGGTTCGAAAGTGTCACAGACAGTTTTGCATTTATTCAACGGAAATGAAAACCGAAGCTTGTTGTCTTCTCATTTAGCCCTCTCCGATGCTATTTCGCAACATGTTATCCCTCTTGTTTAAAAAAAAAATGCCCTAAGTGCAGCCAACAAATAATTAAAGTATGGAATTTTCGTTGTTGTATTGTTAAAGGTAAAATTCTCATGGGGAATTTGTTTGGGAAAGCTGATTTGGCTGAGAAATTAACAGGAGAAGTGGCAGCAGCGTTGATCCCGGTAATGAGAGTGCACCGCCAACACGGTATGAATGAAAGACGCCCATTGTGGCCAGCCCTTTATTATAGCAAACTATGGCCAGAGATTCTCTAGATTCGTTTTTTTTTTCAGCTTCGAGGATTACTGCTGCTAAGAATGATGCATTGAATAGCGCGCTCTCAGCTGATACTGACTGAGATGTAATAAAGGACGTCTCTTTAAAAAAAAACAAAAAAACAAACAAAACAAAAACAAACCATTCTCATCACAGTTCAGTTACCAGGAAGCAAATAGTTTGGCTGCCAGGAAGTAAGGGGTCGTTCGCAAATTACGTCATGCCAAAAATAAGCTTCTTTGACCCCCCTCACAGAGTGTCACAAATCCTTTACCACTCCCCCCCCACACACACACTAAGTGTTACGTCACACCTAAAAAAATTTAAAACATGCATAAACTTTTCATATTTGAACTAAGATTTTTTTTTTATTCCTTAACATTTTCCCATAATGGATTAAGATGTAGTATTATTAGAAAACTGTGACGTAAAACTCCAAACAAGGAAGTCCTCCCCGAGTCGAATGTAAAATGGCCACAACAGTTTTGGCGTCATTTTTCGATATGCGCAGAGGTACCTATAATACCAGGGACAATTTTGACCCCATATTAACATTTTAAAAATTAATTGAATAAAGATTTTACAAAATTACAAAAAGGTTAGATTTTTTTTGGTGACGTCAAAAATGTTTGACCCCCCTACCCCCGTCACAAGAATCATAAATTCTCGACCTCCATCCCCCTGAGCGTGAAGTCATTTGCAAACGACCCCTAAAGATAAAAAAAACCCAACCAAATGTAAGCTAACGACAGACCAAACTCAAAGTTAAGAGTTGACTGAGTGTGGGAGCAGTTCTACAATCGAAAGTGTCTGAATTTAGGTACATCATCGATTGTTAATTTTTATTTGGTTCCTGCCTTATTTCCCCATATCACGTTATACGCATCTCCATCTTTAGTTGACTATTACTTGATACAATTAAAGACCAAGCCGGATACAACCAGCAATGTTGTATATAGATTCAGGTTCTCTGAAAAATTTCCACCCAAGGGTATTCTGAATATTTTGTGCTGCATACGAATAAAAGATTTCGTGTTGTCACGTTGTCTTGTCAGGTTGTCTTGTGAGGCTGTCTTCTCAGGTTCTGTTGTCATTTCGCCTGGTCAGGTTGCCTGGTCAGGTTGTCAGGTCAAATGGTCTGGTCAGGTAATTTTGTCAGGTTGCACGGTCATGTTGTATGGTCGGGTTGTCTTATCGGTTTGTATGGTCAGGTTAACTTGTCAGTTTGTACAGTTTTGGTCGAGTTTTCTGGTCAGGTTGACTGGTTGGGTTGTGTGGTCACTTTTTTCTGGTTGGATTATATGGTCAGGTTATCTGGTCAGGTTGTATCGTTTGGTTGCGCATGTTTAGGTCAAAGAAATGACAAAAATGTTCATGTTTGCAAGATAAGAGAGCGGGATTCAAATCCTTAAGAGATGTCATCAGCTCAAACGTCCTCACTACCACCAAGTGACATTGAGGTATCATCAGCCCCCCCCCACGTCATCACTACCACCAAGTGCTACTGATAAATCATCAGCTCAAACGTCCTCACTACTACCAAGTGCCATTGAGGCATCATCAGCCCCCCCCCCCCCCCCCCCCCCCCACCCCC
>CAXITT010000154.1:909140-920339 GCA_964033795.1 Lymnaea stagnalis | reverse complement strand
TTATATATATATATATATATATATATATATATATATATATATATATATATATATATATATATATGTATATGTATGATCCTAATTTGCATTTCATTGGCTCACAATGTTTGAGTCATTGTTTCGAGCTTGCACTGAGTGGCTGAATGGTTTGCCCTAATTTCGTCAAGTTAGTCACTGAAGGAAAAAACAACAACACAACACAACTCTCCACTTGAAGTTAGTTGAACAAAATATTATTTTTTTTGACGGCCCGGCCATTTTCCATTCGAATCCACCCACGCAAGGAATCTGCATTCTTAGCAGACGAATATGTTTGTCTTGATTCAAAGATGTATGCAAATGTCCCAACCGAATACCACAAGACGTCTTTGTTGCCAGGGAACGATCGATTCATAAAGATTACAGGAAATGACCGGCTGCCTGCATAGCTTCATAAACATAGTTTTGCGTTTCTTCAATATTGCTTTCTTTACATTGTTTAGTGGTGTCCAAGCGCTAAAGTATTGCTTTCTTTACATTGTTTAGTGGTGTCCAAGCGCTAAAGTATTGCTTTCTTTACATTGTTTAGTGGTGTCCAAGCGCTAAAGTATTGCTTTCTTTACATTGTTTAGTGGTGTCCAAGCGCTAAAGTATTGCTTTCTTTACATTGTTTAGTGGTGTCCAAGCGCTAAAGTATTGCTTTCTTTACATTGTTTAGTGGTGTCCAAGCGCTAGAGTATTGCTTTCTTTACATTGTTAAGTGGTGTCCAAGCGCTAAACTATTGCTTTCTTTACATAGTTTAGTGGTGTCCAAGCGCTAAATAAAACCTAAACACGCTTAAAGAAAACAAGTCAAATTTGAAAGAATGTGTTGTTATCAGGAACAAGTCTATGTGCCAAGTTTCAGCTCGATAGGTCGGCGGGAAGTGGGTCCGTTATCCGTCCGAAAATTTTGCCCTATACGCGCAAAAGAGAAGTTAATAAAAAAGGATTTTTAAAAAACTAAATATTTATATGTACATATGTACAAAAATGTACATTTTTTGGAAGATTTCCGTTTACATCATGAATTGTAAATATGGGGTTTAAGTACTGTTATCCGTATGGAGACATTACTCTCTTATTTAAGTATATGTTTTAAAACAGTACTCAACAAAGGAAGATACAATATGGTAAATACAATAACAAAATAACAAAGAAAAGGATACCCAAACTAGGGCTAAATAATTACAATTAATACATTTTATTAAGTTAATAATGAATTACAAAATCAAAAATAAAATAAAATCAAAGCAATAGACTTACAGAATAATGATTGACTTGTACCGGTAAATTGTTGAAGAAGATACATTGATGTAAAAGGTACAAGGATGAAAAAGTAACTACTCACACACATCAAATGTCAGTAAACAAGTCTCTGTCTCGTACCGCAAATCTCCATCGTAATGGTGCTTCCTCAAAATATCTCACTCTCTCTTCCTTTTATAGTCTGTTTTTCTGATATTTCTAGAAAGGGCTTACACACTGTTTTCATTTCCTGATTTGTCTAGATTTTTTTTAATTTTTTTTTTTTTAAAGAATTCTATTATAGATTATATTTAGTTGTAAACGAGGTCAAAGAGACCATTTTTATTTAGCTTCACCATAAAATGCGGTTCTGAGCTTGGGATCAGCTGGAGTTCATTCACGGGGAAAGATGACGTAAACACGTTGACTAGATAACAAAGGGTTAAACATACCATAGAACATGTTTCTTGCGTATCTAGTGATGAGCCAGGAAATTCCAATGCCGAAATATCCGCTTTTTTCCATGTAGATAGGTTGCCTCAAGGGACGTTTTGACAAGCCTGTAACGTACTGAACCTTTAAATTATTGGTGAACTGCTGACATACTGTTGTCTACAATATACTTTAATAGGCACTAAACATATCAAGTATTGTTTTAAAATAGACATTCTTTTTCTGAGGAAATGATGCTTCAAAAATGTCCAAGTTGACGAGGATTTAAATACCTACAATATTTTCCAAATTTAATAATCCCCTCTATAAATAAAAATTCAAGAAGATTTGGGAGACCATTTATATTAAAGGATGGAATGAAAAGTTCATACAGGCTGTCAGCGGCAATGCGGGCTTAAGATATAAACAGGGCGGCAAAACGGATGTATCGCCAACTGTACAGCAGATCTCAAAATGTACACCCCCACCCTCCTCCCGCGACGCGTGCCCGGTACACGCGGGCAGGTCAACGACAACAATAACAGCAAAAACGGTTGGAGTGGACTAACATCGGTGAGGGAATAATAAGTGAGATATTACGACCGGGGTGGGAAGAATCTGACAATGAAATTTTTGTCAATGATTTACACGGACAAGTTTAATAAACTAGTCAGTTGAATTGTTCACAACGTGGCAGTTATCTTTAAACCAAATATCGGTTCGAACAAATTTCCATTCGACCAAAAAAATCCGTTCGACCAAATTTCCGTTCCACTAAATTTCTATTCGACCTAATTTCCGTTCGACCAAACTTCCTTCGACCAAATTTCTCTCAAACAAATTTCCGGAAACTGTTAAAAAATGATATTTAGGATGTTTAACCGTTTTAAACCAGAAATGTCAAAACTATCACAGTGGAAGCTTATGAGAGCAGGTCTAATGGTTTACATTTGTTTTACCATTTACCTAATTTCTTTTCGTAACACTGTTCGGTCAAGAATTTAAGGCATTCATTTAAATCTATTTTTAAATGAATGGTATAAAACTTAAAAGCCCTCTCCCCCCCCCCCCCTTCAACCCCAAATCGTCCCTGTTTACATTTGTTTTACCATTTACCTAATTTCTTTTCGTAAACCTGTTCGGTCAAAAATTTAAGGCATTCATTTAAATCTATTTTTAAATGAATGGGATAAAACTTAAAAGCCCCCCCCCCCCCCCCCCCTTCAACCCCAAATCGTCCCTCATTCCATCACAGCCTACTAGAAGCATATCAAAATATTTTCTGAACTACCGCTGGGATAATATTGTGACATCTCATTACGTGCCGTGAAACGGCATGGGATCTTTTTTTAATTTTTTTAAAATGCACTATTTTTACCTAAAACCGCTTTAAGTCCTTCAGTGATGCACGCATCGGAAAAAAAAAATGTTTGAATTCGTTCTGTCACGTGAGTCTCCGTCACGTAGAACCACAGAAAATGATCGACTTAAAGACCAGCCGCCACGGATAGAGACTTAAAAACAAAAACAAAAAAAACAACAACATGACACTAAAAGAAATAAAGGAAATAAAAAAAAAAATAAATGAATTAATTCTTATGTAGTTCGTTCTGCCCTGAAAACAAAACCACATACGAGAAATTCAAATGCGGGCTAATGACACAAAAAGTCATCTGCTCGTATGAAAAGGATCTGTCGAGATAACGAGCAGTGAGAAAAGCTGTCACGATATGGAGCCCAAAAAAAAACAAACAAAAAAACAACCAAAAAAAACAAAAAAACAACTCAAACCAACCCAGACAAGATCTACCCGGAAGTAACAAAACTTCAGTTGACATTTAAAATAATAAGATCTCCTTTCACCACTTCACCTGGATTACATTGATTTTATATACATATCAAAAGCTCCGTTGTATTTTGAAGATATTTTAACGCTTAACCGTGTAAGCATACCCCCTCCATCCCCCCCCTTTTTTTTTAAATAATCAAATAAGTTGATATACAATCAATTTTGTCAACTTAACGGCATTTTACAACTATGAGACTTTAGCAATTCCCAAGTTATGTGACGTCTCACTATTTCTTAAAAACTTGACTATTCAAGAATAGGAATAAAAAAAGTATGGCGTTTTTTTAATGCGCAACAACAAGATTTGTCTAGAAATCATGGATTTGACATTTTTTATGTCAATCTCTGTTTCCAAAAAAAAAAAAATGAGCTCAGATCACAGCTGGAAGTACTGAGACAAAAGTACTGAGATAGATGTATAGAGACAGAAGTACCGAGAAAGAAGTATAGAGATTGACATTTTTTATGTCAATCTCTGTTTCCAAAAAAAAAAAATGAGCTCAGATCACAGCTGGAAGTACTGAGACAAAAGTACTGAGATAGATGTATAGAGACAGAAGTACCGAGAAAGAAGTATAGAGATAGAAGTACTGCGATAGAAGTATAGAGACACGTGTACTGAGACAAAAGTATAGAAACATAATTACTGAGATAGAAGCATAGAGACAGAAGTACTTAAACAGAAGTACCGAGATAGAAAGACCGAGACACAAGTTCTGTGACAAATACTGAGAAAAAAGTACTGAGATAGAAAGACCGAGACAGAATTACCGAGGCAGAAGTACCGAGACAGAAGTACCGAAGACATATTTACTGATGCACAAGTACTGAGACAATAGTACTTACACATAAGTACTGAACCTTTACATTTTTGGTGAACTGCTGACATACTGTTGTCTACAATATACACATAAGTACTGAAGCCACAAATTAACGAGACGCAAATACTGAGACAGAAGTACCGAAACAGAAGGACCGAGAACGAATAATCGAGACAGAAGCACCGAGTTAGAAATTCCGAGATGAGGTTCTGAGATAGAAGTTAGGAGAAGGAAGTAGTGAGACGAAAGCACTGAGGGGCGTGTCTTTTGGGGATTAATTACGTCACGGGTATCCATGGATTATGGTGGAGAAAACGAGACAGAGATCAGTGGTGCGATCAAGACAAGTTGGTCTGGGAGTGGGTAAAATTGAATCAACTAAGAAACTTTATGGCTATCTGAAACTGAAGAAAGTCCTGCGCCCTCCCCCCCCCCCCCCCCATTATTCCCCTTAAATAAAAGCAAACATTAAAATAAAAAAAAAAAAGAATTTTAAAAAAATAAAAAAAATAAAAAACACCCCCCCCCCCCCCCCCCCCCCATGATTATTCCATTGATATAAACGCAAACTTTAAATTAAAAATAGAGCAGATTTTTAAAAAATTAAAACAAAATCAACAACATTACTTGATTGATTTTACTTTTTTTTATTGACATTGAAATTAAAAATAATTTTTTTATTTGGAACTTAATTCAACTGCAAAGAAAAATATTAGTTCAAGCGAGAAGCAATGTTCCCTCTAAGGTTTGTTGGTTCGTGTGCAAAATCTTATAGTTTTGTGCAAAGTTTTACAGCATCAATTTTTTTGTGTGAAAAATGTTACAGCCCACAAACACACACTTACATTGAAATTTGCTGCGCGGTTTTCAAAACTGCTGCGCTGTGTCTGTGAGATAGCTGCGCGACCGCGCAGCTTAAAACGAACATTGGCCAGAAGGCGTGCTATGATTATGATCATATCGTTTTTTTTACAAACATTACCCCCCCCTCCCCCCAGATCGTGGCCATGTCATCTCGCATGGTGAATCATGGAATCCTTCGTTCCACCGAAATAACGAGCTGGAAATGCCAACCTGTCATTATCAAGACACCAGGTCATAAAGCGTGATGCTGTTTATTACACGATATTCTTAGAACCGCCACTTCGTAAGTTAACACAAAAAAAATTTTGTTGCTTAAATATCTAATATATATTTACTAGAATAAATGACCCGATGTTATCGGGATAATAATTGTAGGTCCTTTGCGATAATTTATACCTGCTAATGCAAAAAAACTTATCACAATTCCTTACTTTAAAAAAAAATTATCTATGTAATAATATTTTACGTTTCTAACATCGATACTTTTTGTGAATTATTTATCTGCTATATGTTATACACCTGTCCTACTCTCTTTCACGCCTCAAACTACCTTTCCCCCTCTAAACATGAACTTAAATTACCCAATCTAAATTATCACCAATTATATCACTTTTTACATTAATTTTACATTAATTTAGGGACGATTTCTACGCTAGAGAAATACTTAAGAATTTCCCCTTTTTAATTTACAACCTTTTTTTTCTCAAAAAATTGTTAAAGAATATAATCTTAAATTTACAACAAAAACTCTATATATGATATAAAAATATTTTATGTTAAAGGAATTTGATATGTTGATATTTTCATCAAAATTTTCGATTGAAACACAAAGAAAGAAAAGTTAGAAAATTCTTATAAGAGATTAATTTAAACTCGGAAATCCATAGCTTTAACTTTTATTGATTTACTAGCCCTCGTAAAAAAACTGTTTGAAAAATTAAATAAGAAACATAATTTATTTATTATTAAATTTATGATACACTACACCAAATTTTATCTTTTTATCTTAAACATTTAATACGCAATAATTAATTTTTATTCCAAAAAATTCACTGTTATCAATCTTATAAAATAATGAAAATTTAACTTTTAAAATAGTTTTAATAAGAAAATGCCCTTTAATTCATTGGGTACAACCAAAATTCATAGCCAAATGCCACTCATTCTTTTACTTAACACTTATCCAAATAAGAGTAACCAGTTTTAAGTTGCTATTGGTTCATTTTTTTTATTGATATCTGTGTTACGCACTGGCTTCTATTGTGAGAAATTAATCTCTTAGCTTAAGTTATTGTCTCGTTGTAAACAGTGCCTAACAAAGGGACGATACCATAGAGAAATACAAAAGAAAAAAAAACGACACCCAAAACAGTTGTCAATTACAATTAAAAAGATTTATTTAAGTATTAATATAAATGCTCAACTTACAGAGTATGGTAGATCTTGTACCGGTACAAAGTTAGTACAATGTGCGGATTAATAATGTACAATGACGAATGCGAAATAAACACTTATGGGTACACAAAGAATAATAGTTGTCTCGTAAAGTTTAAAATATCTATCCGAATCATTCTGAATCTCCGTGAGTTTCTGGAACCCCTTATTTATATAGTGGGTCTACCGACGCGTCCAGAAACGACTTTGACATTGTTTACTATTCTCTTCAAATCGAGAACGTCCCACAAGATACTAGGAGACAAACTAACGATGTTTAATTGGTAGTCGGCAGTAAACACGACAGATCAAAAGAACTAGCCCCGCCCATCTATGAACGTAGTGTCTGCTTGGAGTCTAATTTGGGGTCAAGCAAAGTTCACGGCACGGGAAAAGTGTCCTACGTAACAATCTCAAAACCCAATTATGTTACAGATTTGAACTTTAGTATAGATTTTATTGTTAAAATAATTAACCCATATTCTTTCAATAACCAAAGATATACGGCATTTTTTGTTGTTGTTTAACGTGTTAAACAATGACTCGTACAAGTCGTGCTGGGGGCTTTATAATTTTAATAACGTTCAGGGGCGTGCAAAAATTTGTGGCTGCGTATGTAGAAGGCTGCCATCCCATGGATGATTTTATTGACGTTTGTTCAAAACTGTTGGAGGATAGGGTTCGATACTTTCATTTGGCCCAAGGCAGTAAAAGATGATACGGCTAAGTATGAATAATGATAAATAATCAACCTTCTTCGGTGAACATAGAATGAATTTTGATAAATAATTAACCTTCTTCGGTAAACACATATCAGGGGGAGGGAATAGAATGTGTATATTTTATGTTGATGATAATACCTTTGAGCCCAATGATTTTAATTGCAGCTGTTAATTTTAAAAAAAAATATATGTTCTACGAGTTAAGAAAATAAAACATTGTTCAAGAGCGTTGACAAACATTGGGTACGTTTACATAAGTCAACCAATATCTTAGAAAAAAAACCCATCTCAAAACGTAATCGTTTTCCACACGTGAAATCTTACAAATGGAGCCTTACTATATTTTCTTTAAAATTCAAAAGCTTGTACAAAGAAGGTTTCTTTTAAAATATGAAAGATATTTTTTTATTCCCCACTTTGAAAAAAATGTAACAATTATGGAAAAGTGGGCGGGGGGGGGGGGTTGGTGGTTGTAAATTTCTATGAGATAAAAATTTCTTAACAAAAAAAAATAAAAAAAAAAAAAAGGGGGGGGGGGGGGGGGGGGTTGGTGGTTGTAAATTTCTATGAGATAAACATTTCTTAACAAAAAAAAACAAAAAACAACAACCTCAAAGCTGTTAAAGACGTGAAAATGTGTTAAGACATTCTTTTTTAAATAAAAGAAATACGTTTTTCATGAACGATTTTCAGATAATATTGTAGAGAGGAGAGGGAAAAGTTTGGCAACATTTTGAAGATACCGATACATCAACTTCCGTTAATCTAAAATATATTTTAAATGGTGCTTAGAATTTTTGTTCTAAATTAATTTATGTACGAGATTTTCACAATTTTTAGAGAAAGAAATTGTAGCTCAGGGGCGCGAAGAGGTGTAGGGTGAGCCTATATGACCACTGTATTCAAAACGTATGCTAACCTACCACCCTCACAATTCGTTTGCCAAAAAAAAATTCATAAAGAATTGTAAATTATTAAATGGATCGATTCGGACCAGTCCCGTTCTTAGGTATACGCTGACTACGCATCCGCGAAGGGCCCCGAACGTGAGGGGCCCCCGTGAGGCGCCCTCAATCCCCCGTTTTTTTTAAAAACTGGCACTGCAGCCGTCTATGTCAATCACGTTACCTTTCTCATCCTGAAATTTATCATTCTGAGTTGAATTCGGAGCCATTCTTAGGAACATCGGCAAACTAGGCAACCGCCTCGGGCCCCACTACCATCTGCCTGTCCATATATTTCAGAAGTACACATTTTCTCTAGTGGCGGAATTATCAATATATGGTTAGTGGTTACACGCGAGCAAAGAGGAAACATTGATGAAGGCAGAATGGAGGCGCCGCAGTGGTGGGTGGTGTTTTCTCCTCAACTCGAGGGAGCTCCACCCCCCGCACCCCACCTTCCGGGGCCCCCGATCTACGCTCCATGCTTAGGGCCCCCAAACTCTTAAGAACTGCTCAGCGGATTCATTGGGCTAAAGAAGATGTCAAGTATTTCTTTACCAAACAAAGCATTCAATTTCGTTTCAGCAAATATCGGAAGTTGTGTTTTACCGTTGTGTACTGAATTTTTATAAAATAAATGTAAAAAATGCATCTTGCCTGTCGCAATCTGGACAAGGCCAGTACGATTATTTAAAGAGATATTTTGTTATTAATCAAAGTTGCTGCGTGTCGCACAGAGTTGTCAGTTTATATCAAACTAAATTATTTTCGCATGGTGTTGCGCAATTTATTTAGTCAAGGAAGTGTACGCAAAACTCATCTTTAATTTATTCTAAGAGCTGCCTTATTTATATTTGTCATTGTCGTTAGTTTTCCTAATGTTAAGATGTCAAACACTGGAACCATTTCCTTTGTTGCATTTTCGGTTTTTAAAAGGATCACATTCCTTTTCAGCTTTTTAAAACATCACTTCCGCTGTCTTTTTATATTGGCTTAATTTGACGTATGAACAACTTGAGAAACAGTATATGTTGTACTGCATGACAAATATGTCCTCTCTTTACCCAGGCTTTGCCGGGGGTATCAGCTAGTTCATGATATTCATACACTATTTTGTAATAATTCATTGTGGAAACCGTGTCTTCAAGTCAGCCAAGTTTCCAGTTAAAGTTTAAATTATTTACTATAAGAGCGCCGGGGTGAAAAAAAAGGGGTGGGGGTGGGGACAAAAGTCATAATGGAAGAAATCCATGAACTTCAGCCCTTATTTCACGAAGTTCTGATATTATAAACAGCTCAATTTCTGGTGTTACTGACAGGGCCTCTGAATAATTTTGCTGTTGTCTGGAAGCAGCTGAATCGGCCTCACGATGATATCCACAATACCGACAGGAGGAACTCATCCAAAGTTGCTGTTGGAAGAAGCAGCTGAATCGGGCTCACACTGATATCCACAATACCGACAGGAGGCACTCATCCAAAGTTGCTGTTGGAAGAAGCAGCTGAATCGGGCTCACGCTGATATCCACAATACCGACAGGAGGCACTCATCCAAAGTTGCTGTTGGAAGAAGCAGCTGAATCGGGCTAACGCTGATATCCACAATACCGACAGGAGGCACTCATCCAATGTTGCTGTTGGAAGAAGTAGCTGAATCGGGCTCGCGCTGACACCCACAATACGGACGGGAGGCACTCATCCAATGTTGCAACCAATTTACAGGAAGCGCTTAAAAAATAATAACATGTAAGCAGTTTTCGGAGATATTCTCCTGAAAGACGGTAATAAGATTAAAGTCATCAAGGTGCCCACGAACGTCGTGATTTACAAAGTCATTGAGACTTCCTTATTAGTGTAATTGTTTTTTTATGTGTGAATCCCTTAAAGTGCATCGCGCCATTCGTTTGATTGTTGTTATCATTTTATATTTCCAGGTGCCGCAAATGACGAAGCTATTATACTGTACTTTATAGAAACTTAACCGGATAAGAATAATGTTTACATTTTAAATATTTGAGGACATTAGTTTCCGTAAGAAAAGCTATTCCCTCCCACCTCCCAACCGTAGATTCGGGTTTTATGGCCAATTAAGATTTTGTCTCCTACGCTGTTGACATTTCCTAAAGTAACATTATTGCTGCGCGCCCATCGATAACTCATGTGAACTAATTGTGCCACTACCCGGAAGGGCCATAAATCTAACCCCCCCCCCCCCGCCGTTCTCGTAACTAGGTTGTGTCGATGTCTTACAAGCTTGTTGTTGCACTCAGTTGAAAGCTTTTCTTTTTACCTTTAGAAATCCTAACAACTGTGAACCTTAAGACTGGTGCTCACCCGGATTACCAATCTTCACCATCATTTTACCGTGGTATCATAAGATAAATTATTATTCACGATACATAGCTATATTTTATAATAGATGATACACTGTTTTTACAAAAAACGCACACTATTTTACAAATGTGAAAATTAATCAAATCATAAAAACGAAAAGCAACTGGAACAAAGGCAATCGGCCGTGTCAGACGTCAAAATATTGAGATTTGTAAAACAATCGGCCTTGTCATACGCCAAACTATCGAGTTTCGTAAAGCAATTGGAATTCTCAGACGTCAAAATATTGAGTGTTGTAAGCGTTGTTGTGTTTATCACAGCAGTTTTGTTGTCTTTCCTCAGAGCAGTGTGTGTGTGTCTCCTCACAGCAGTGTGTGTGTGTCTACTCACAGCCGTGTGTGTGTGTGTCTCCTCACAGCAGTGTGTGTGTCTCCTCACAGCAGTGTGTGTGTGTCTCCTCACAGCCGTGTGTGTGTCTCCTCACAGCAGTGTGTGTGTGTCTCCTCACACCTGTGTGTGTGTGTCGCCTCACA
>CAXITT010000154.1:881413-909123 GCA_964033795.1 Lymnaea stagnalis | reverse complement strand
GTGTGTGTGTCTCCTCACAGCAGTGTGTGTGTGTCTCCTCACAGCAGTGTGTGTGTGTCTCCTCACAACCGTGTTTGTGTGTCTCCTCACAGCCGTGTGTGTGTCTACTCACAGCAGTGTGTGTGTGTCTCCTCACAGCCATGTGTGTGTGTCTCCTCACAGCCGTGTGTGTGTGTCTCCTCACAGCAGTGTGTGTGTGTCTCCTCACAGCCGTGTGTGTGTGTCTCCTCACAGCCGTGTGTGTGTGTCTCCTCACAGCAGTGTGTGTGTGTCTCCTCACAGCCGTGTGTGTGTGTCTCCTCACAGCCGTGTGTGTGTGTCTCCTCACAGCCGTGTGTGTGTGTCTCCTCACAGCAGTGTGTGTGTGTCTCCTCACAGCAGTGTGTGTGTCTCCTCACAGCCGTGTGTGTGTCTCCTCACAGCAGTGTGTGTGTGTCTCCTCACAGCAGTGTGTGTGTGTCTCCTCACAGCCGTGCAGTGGTGGCTTGTGTATATGGTTGAGGAACGACAACGTCCCCTTTTTTACATTCAAAATGAATGTATAAATAACATACAGTTTAATGGGTTTTTTCGTTCATTCTGTCTTCAATACCTGTCCACAGTATTTATTACTATGATAAATAATTCACAACGTCAGTGGTCACCACCATTCATCTTTTTTTTTTTTTTTTCACAAAAAACCTGCAAAAATACTTTTTAGCTGTGTAGTCAATAGTTTTTTCAATGACACGGCGTCTGGTTGTTTCACGCATGCTTGTCCACAGTATTTATTACTATGATAAATAATTCACAACGTCAGTGGTCACCACCATTCATCTTTTTTTTTTTTTTTTCACAAAAAACCTGCAAAAATACTTTTGAGCTGTGTAGTCAATAGTTTTTTCAATGACACGGCGTCTGGTTGTTTCACGCATGCGCACATGTCAGGAGGAAGACGCGGGTCCACAGCGGAGAGAGGCACTTTCGCTCATGCATTTCCAATCTTATTGTCTGCGTGGGATCCTGTGCTTACGTTTTGCATCAGTATGTGGCCTCGGTGGTGTATGTGTGTGGCCTCGGTGGTGTATGTGTGTGGCCTCGGTGGTGTATGTGTGTGGTCTCGGTGTTGCATGTGTGTGGTCTTGGTGGTGTATGTGCGGGGCCTCTGTGGTGTATGTGCGTGGCCTCTGTGGTGTATCATACTTAAAGAGTCTTATGAATGTGATCAACTGTAGATGATAATCGTAATATTTATATTTAAGTTAAACATAAATTATTTTTTCAGGCTTGTATCTATACTATAGATGCAAGTGTATCGATATATATATATGTGAATTTCAGGTCAACACACTAAAAATGAAACAAATCATTCGAGAAATCCCAATTTATGCCAAGGCAGACTGGGATGGCCTAAGGATTGCAACCACAGAGCTAAGCTCAAACATGAAGGTGATTCAAGGTACAGCGACAACAGACGAGCTGTGGGTGAAGTTCAAGACTACAATCACTGATGCAGTGAAGAAATTCATACCACACCAAATCACCAAACCTAGGATAAATCAGCCATGGGTCACGGCTGAAATCCGTAGGCTCATCCACAGGAGAGACCGCCAATACAAACGCATGAAGAAAAATGGCTCGTTTGAACTGAGAGAGGAGGTAATGAGACTCCGCCGAACCATTCAACGCTTATTGCGTAGATCGTATTGGAACTACATGAACGGCATCTTCTCAGAGGAAGACACCCCGACCAAAGATGTCAAGAACAAGCGCTTCTGGAGCTATGTGAAACACCAAAAGTCCTCAAACGCTGGAGTTTCCCCCTTGAGGTGGGATGGCCAATTGACATCATTACCCAAAAGCACAGGTGGAGATACTCAATCAGCAGTTCCAGTCGGTCTTTGGTGACGGTAGAGAGTACTCTGAGACTGAGTTCCTTCTGAAGACCAAAATGATGAACAGAGCTTACCCTATCATGGGAGATATCCAGATATCAGAACAAGGTGTGTTTGCCCTCCTCAATACCATTAACCCTTACAAAGCATGTGGTCCTGACAACATTAAACCACGAGTGCTCAAAGAATTAGCCAAAGAAATCGCTCCTGCACTGACAATCCTCTTCCAATCGTCACTATGCACAGGAAATGTTCCAGCAGACTGGAGAACAGCGCATGTCACTCCAATTTACAAGAAAGGGGAGCATTCCGACCCTGCCAACTATCGTCCGATATCCCTCACTAGCGTCGTCTGCAAATTGTTGGAGCACATAATCGTAAGCTCTGTCATGAAGCATCTTGAAAGCAAAAATATACTCAATGACTGTCAACATGGCTTCCGAGTCAATAGGTCATGTGAGACCCAGCTTCTCGAATTTGTAGAAGACTTGATGACCAATCTGGAGAACCACAAGCAGACTGACGTGCTAGTAATGGACTTCGCAAAAGCATTTGACCGGGTGAATCATAGTTTGCTTCTACACAAACTCCAGATATATGGGATTCAAGGCACCACTAAAACATGGATCTCTAGCTTCCTCAGCCACCGACGCCAAGCAGTAGTGGTGGGCGGTACAAGCTCCTCCTTTGTCAATGTGAAGTCAGGGGTCCCCCAGGGATCAGTCCTGGGCCCCTGTTTGTTCCTAGCATACATTAATGACCTACCGGAGAAACTGACATCACAGGCAAGACTGTTTGCAGATGACACAGCAGTGTATAGGACGATCGCCAACAGATCTGACCAGGACCAGCTACAACAGGATCTCAATCTGTTAGCTGAGTGGGAGATGAGCTGGGACATGGAATTTCACCCTGCCAAGTGCCAGACACTATCAATCTCTAGAAGTTGTACTCCTCTACACTACCAATACAAACTGCACGGCCATATTCTTGAGCAAGTTTCCTCCGTAAAGTACCTGGGTGTTACCATTCAAAGAGAGGTCCGCTGGGACGAGCATATTAACAATGTATGTAACCAAGCAAACCAAGCCTTGGGGTTCTTAAGGCGAAATCTAAAGATTGGCAACTCCTGTGTGAAAGAAAGAGCATATAAAGCCTTTATCCGTCCGATTTTAGATTATGCATCTTCAGTCTGGGACCCATTTACCCAGAAGAGCATTGACAGGTTGGAGGCGGTCCAGCGACGAGCAGCACGCTTTGTCCTAAACCGCTACAGGAATACCTCTAGTGTTGGCAGCATGCTAGAAACACTAGGCTGGTCACCATTGGAGAAACGACGACGACAATCCAGGCTCTCCATGATGTACAAGATAAATAATGGGCTGGTCCACTGTTCCAGTATTAAACAGAAACTCGTCCCTCTCCCCCATAGACAGCGACGAGGCCATGACAGGCAATTCAGGCTCATACCAGCAAGAAGCCAGTATAGGAGCTGCTCATTCCTGCCCAAGACAATCAGGGACTGGAACCATCTTTCAAAAGGAACAGTTGAGGCGACAACACTAGACGCATTTGTGTCTATTGCCTCAAGCCTTCAAACCCCTAGTGCATAATTTCCTCATCACCACCAGTAACAGAAACATTGCAAATCCCATCTACATGCATAGGAGCCAAAATGATCAATAAATTGATCGTGGGCCCTTAAGATATAGAAGAAGAAGATATATATATATATATATATATATATATATTCTATATACACATATTTACATATCTATAAATATACTAGCTGATATATACCGGGCTTTGACCGGGATTACATCGAAACACGTCAAGCGTAACGTCAATAAGGTGTCATATAATTTTTTACTGGAAGAGGGCCCTAAAGTAATCCTTTCTTTTAGCTCGGGAGAATCTCGCAGGTTGAACGGGAAAACCCACGAGGATAAAATTCGGACATCTCTTGACGTCACTGGCATCAATTGTCTTTCTAAATACGAATTGTGTGTTTCTTTTTTGCACAATATTTGAACTTGCGGCATTTTATTTTTGTGAAAGTTGCGCACCAAAAAATAATATTTGTATGCACGTTTTTAAACCCAGAAGCTAAGGTTTCACATTACCAAATCCAAGCGATGCAGATGTTTTAATCTTTCAATTATGTATGATTATTAGTGTGTTCCATTCGAAATTATTATTTCTTGAACATGTGGAAACCTGGCATTGGCTTCATTTTTTAAGTTTGCCTGCTGTATTAAGAACTGTGACCTCTTGAATAATAAACAACCCTTAAAAATGTGTTTTTCGTATAAATCATTTATATACATTTTGTTTACATTTGTGTAATTGCACGTGATTTATCATTTATGTAATTGCACGTGATTTATCATTTATGTAATTGCACGTGATTTATCATTTATGTAATTGCACGCGATTTATCATTTATATAATTGCACGTGATTTATCATGTAAGTAATTGCACGTGATTTATCATTATGTAATTGCACGTGATTTTTATCAACGTGATTTTTATCATTAATATAATTGCACGTGATTTATCATTTATGTAATTACACGTGATTTATCATTTATGTAATTGCACATGATTTATCATGTATGTAATTGCACGTGATTTATAATTATGTAATTGCACGTAATTTATCATTTATGTGATTGTAACAAATGATTTCTGGTATGGGAATTTATTTTTTTTATAAAACTTACTGCCTAATATATAAGACTAAGGATATATTTAACCCAAATACATTACAAAAACAAAACACATAGCAACCGCTGCACAACTCATCTCAACACCAAAAAACGCAACCCACGGGGAAAAACAGGAACGACTTACTTTTGAGGGTTTGGGCGGGGCTGGGGATGGGACAGAATATGTTGTCATCGACAACGAGTCTATGTACCCTAGTGTCAGTTCGATAGGATGACAGGAATCGGGTCAGGCAGGCGTCCGAAGATTTTGCCACAAACAAATAAAGAAAAGTGAAGTTAAGATAGAGGCTTTAAAGAGTTAACAGTAAACGGTAGATGGTAGCAAACACTAGCTCCACAATGTTCACATCTCATGGGAGACAAAACATGTGTGTGCCATCAATTCAAAAACATTACAGAGATGACTTGAAACTTCCAATGAACTATTAAACCTCCCCTACCTACACATTTTCCCATTATTTTTTGATAATGAGATAATATGCACAAAAATATAAACCTTTTGTAAAAAAAAATCAATCCATTAAGGCATCTCCCCCCTCCCCCGGAAAGCACGGGTATCTTTGTTAGTCATTAGAAGTTTTCTCTCACCCCCCACTCCACCCCCCGGAAAGCACGGGTATCTTTGTTAGTCATTAGAAGTTTTCTCTCACCCCCCACTCCACCCCCCGGAAAGCACGGGTATCTTTGTTAGTCATTAGAAGTTTTCTCTCACCCCCCACTCCACCCCCCGGAAAGCACGGGTATCTTTGTTAGTCATTAGAAGTTTTCTCTCACCCCCCACTCCACCCCCCGGAAAGCACGGGTATCTTTGTTAGTCATTAGAAGTTTTCTCTCACCCCCCACTCCACCCCCCGGAAAGCACGGGTATCTTTGTTAGTCATTAGAAGTTTTCTCTCACCCCCCACTCCACCCCCCGGAAAGCACGGGTATCTTTGTTAGTCATTAGAAGTTTTCTCTCACCCCCCACTCCACCCCCCGGAAAGCACGGGTATCTTTGTTAGTCATTAGAAGTTTTCTCTCACCCCCCACTCCACCCCCCGGAAAGCACGGGTATCTTTGTTAGTCATTAGAAGTTTTCTCTCACCCCCCACTCCACCCCCCGGAAAGCACGGGTATCTTTGTTAGTCATTAGAAGTTTTCTCTCACCCCCCACTCCACCCCCCGGAAAGCACGGGTATCTTTGTTAGTCATTAGAAGTTTTCTCTCACCCCCCACTCCACCCCCCGGAAAGCACGGGTATCTTTGTTAGTCATTAGAAGTTTTCTCTCACCCCCCACTCCACCCCCCGGAAAGCACGGGTATCTTTGTTAGTCATTAGAAGTTTTCTCTCACCCCCCACTCCACCCCCCGGAAAGCACGGGTATCTTTGTTAGTCATTAGAAGTTTTCTCTCACCCCCCACTCCACCCCCCGGAAAGCACGGGTATCTTTGTTAGTCATTAGAAGTTTTCTCTCACCCCCCACTCCACCCCCCGGAAAGCACGGGTATCTTTGTTAGTCATTAGAAGTTTTCTCTCACCCCCCACTCCACCCCCCGGAAAGCACGGGTATCTTTGTTAGTCATTAGAAGTTTTCTCTCACCCCCCACTCCACCCCCCGGAAAGCACGGGNGTGATTTTTATTTAACAAAAAAACAGACAAAAAAAAAAAAAACCCCCCCCCCCCAAAAAAAAAAAAAGGAAAACAAAACAAAAAAACGTTCTTTTCGAAACGAGATTGCTGCCCCTTACAGTGCCTTCCGGTCTTATTCCAAGGCACGGCTGCCACTCAATTTTTTTTTATTCCCATGATATGGTCAAAACGTTTCCAAAGATTTCCCAAGATCATAAAAATATAAATAGAGTTGTTTTTTTTTTTAAAAAGATCTTGGGAATTTTTTTGTAAAAAGTGAGTTTTGGCCCTGAATGGGGTAGTGAATTTCCAAGATCTTGGGAAATTTCCCAAGGTGTGGCAGACCTGCTCCAAAGATTCCTACGTCAGTAGTTGGTTCAAACTTCAGAAAGGGGGGGGGGTCCATTCATTACGTCAACAAAATAGGGGTGGATTGGTTTGGAAATGTTTGACAGTTGTTGACAGAGGGGAGGGTAGGGAATTTTGATAAGCTGACGTCAACAATCATTTTTTTTCTATTAAAAATTTTAATCTTTAAAATTGACTGGTTAAAATATTATTATAAACAATTTAATGAGTGTAAATAGTCATATATGTTTAGTCAATTAACAATATAAGAGTTATTTATTTTTTATCTGTCGTTGCACTGCTGATGGCTGGTCTGAATGCTAGCACGCTTTGTTAGTGTAAGAGAAATAAAAAAGTTGGCATCTCTCTCCTGTCATTTATCTCTTAATCCGCTCCCTAGAATGATTAACACATCATTGCACACGGTTTTCAATAAAAAAACAACAACAAAAAACACCAACTCATCGGTGTTCAATAACAACTCTACCAACTCAAAGACAGAGATAGCTTATGTCAGTTACTGCTCACACCGACAATACTTCTATTTTAAGTGCTGAATGGTTAGATATGGATGATGTTGTCTTTTCTGGTGTATAAGTTCCACAAGATGAAAATGATTAATCAGCTACTATAAACTATGCTCATCAGGAGCGTCATTTCAGGCTTTTTAAGGGACTCACCGCACCGTACATAAAAATATTATCAAAAGAGACATAACCATAACATTAAAATAAAATACATTTATGAAACAGCGTGTAACCAAAAGAATAAAAACAAATGTATGTTCACCCACCCCAGAACTTTTATATGGCAAACAAACGACGGCAGCCAGTAGGATCGTTTATCGTTCAGAGGAGGGGAATCAGTCAGGGTAGTACAGTTTAAAGAGATGTGTTTTGCGTGCATTTTTTAAGACCTGGGTGGTTGGTATATTGCGGATGTGTAGTGGCAAAGAATTCCATTATTTGGAGGCGTAGTAAGAGAAAGCTTGTTCACCATATGTTTTAGTGTGTGTCTTGGGAACGAACAGAATACGCGTTTCTGGTGAGGAGCGAAGCTGTCGAAGGGGTGAATAGACAGAAAGAAGTTCGGTTAATTAGGAAGGGCAGGAATCCGAGAAAAAGTTGTGACAGAGAACAGACAACTTGTAGTTGATGCGTGCCTGTATAGGGAGTCAATGAAGGAAGTGGAAGCAGTGGAGTGACGTGATCACGGTTTTTGCCTTTGGAACTAGCCTAGCAGCCGAGTTTTGAACTTTCTGCAGTTTTTCTATGCAGTGTTTTGGTGAACCTGACAGGAGAGAGTTGCAATAGTCAAGACGAGAGAGAACAAGACCACAGTGTAAACTGTATGTCTGAGCTACCGACATTACGCTTCTGGTATGACTCGTGGACTGCTTCCTAATTTACTGCTTCCATTTCCGGCTCCTTCCTAATAAGGGGATTTGGGATTGAGATTATATTATAAATAATTCTATATGTTTGAAAGAAAGTAAGGTTCAATAATGAGTTCAATAGCTCGTAAATATATCATTCCCGATAACTACGCTAAATGATATCTTTTTTTTTAATGTGACGCAAATGCGTTTGGCTCGTAGTATTTTCGGAAAATGAAATTGTCACAATTTAAATTGCATACGGGACAGGGGAGTTAACGCAACCTTGTGGCGCCTGGGTACTTATTTCCCTCTAGTTAATTACGTATTTCTATTCACCTTGACGTATTGTGGGCGATTTCTTAAATTATTCAGCATCCGTGCTTTTGAATTTTTCAGTTTACATCTAACAAAGAAAGATTTATAATCATAAGACGAGGTTTGATAGTGTTAAATGCTGATGAGAAGTTTCAGAAAAGCAGCCTGGGGTATTTTTTAAGGCTCTCTAGGTTTAGGTGACACTTTAGCCTTTCCAATGACAGAAAGACGGCATCCTCGATAGCTCTTGCAGATTTATACGCTAATTGGCGGGGGTCACGTTTTTGCTGTACTTCATTTGAAAAAATTTGTCTCAGGATAAGTTACTCAAAGCGTGTCATTACAACAGAGGTAAGTTGGCATGACTTAAAGTTTCTGTTGCAACTGACCTTATTTTTTTTATTTATAAGTGGTTAAAATTTCTGAAGTTTATGGTATGAGTTTCATGGGATTTATTTAATATGTCACAATAAAATGTAGGAGAGCTTTTCTGAGCGAAGTTTAATAAGCCGTCCATTTCATTTGCTGGGACCTCGAGGCATTGGCTGCATTCACTTGTATAAACATAGACACACCGCCCTGTTCAGTCGACCAAAATGGATCATTCTGTGCAATACTGCTAACTTCAAGTGAATTCTTCATGTCCTTAGGCGCATCTCCAAAATCAAGATTACCATAAAAAACACAACATGAATTATTCATATTTTATTAAAAGTACACTTTAACGATACACGTTGATATTTTTATATAGATATCCAATTAAAAAAAAAAAGTATTTTATGCTACGTAAACATGACGTTATAAAGTACACCGTAAAAGTAAAACGTAGAAGTACAACGCAATTGAATGGTCATACTAACCCAGACTAACAAGAATAATCAAGGAATATTTTAAGTGTATTTGAGATATAGAGATACTGATTACAAGTTCTAAACATCCCGGTAGATGTCACAAAATAGTCCAGAACAACACGTGAATCTAGCGACAATTGAAATAGGATTTCTTTCAGGTCAGGATACAATTTATTTTAAAGATTTGGTCAGAAAACTGACATCCGGGCTATTCGGTGGTGGTAATTGAATTTGACGTAGTCTACATTTAAAAATTTTTTTTTTTTTTTAGAATTTAAGAATGTTACTTTAAAAGAAATAAACAAATAAAGTATAAGTGAAATAGTTGGTGAGATGGTTATCTGTGGTTGCTTGCTGAAAGTGTGCCTAGTTTTCAGTAAGAACTCAAATCATTCTAGATCAGTTTTAGTTTAGAAAAAAAAGTACCTTTATAGCTATAAACGCTAAAATCAAGCATTAGGAATATTTGGTGCTATGCATCATTGCAATATGTTTGAGCCGAGTTCTCAAATTTGGTTCTTATACAAAAATTTAAAGAGAAAGTGGCCTTCAACAACTCCGTTTCACCACGCTTAACACTTCCACAAAACTATTTATTAAGTAATGCTATCTTGCTGCATGTTCCAGATCCCCAAATCGTCCCTGGGAATTGTCTTTAAGATCAAATTTTGCCAATGAACTCGTATCATTCTCAAGGATGAGACTCTCGATTGGTTTAGAACTTTCACATAAATCACTCACCAACTTCAGACGTTAAACTAATGATGCAATAATGTCCACTTTTATCAACGGATGACAAATTATGTCCACTTTTATCAACGGATGGCAAATTATGTCCAATGTTATCAACAGATGACAAACTATGCCCAATTTTATGATCAAATGACAAATTATATTCACTTTTATCAACAGATGACAAACTATGTCCACTTTTATCAACAGATGACAAATTATGTCCACTTTTATCAACAGTGCCTGGGTTTTACCATTCAAAGAGAGGTCCGCTGGGACGAGCATATTAACAATGTATGTAACCAAGCAAACAAGACCCTGGGGTTCTTAAAGCGTAACCTGAAGATTGGGCAACTCCTGTGTAAAAAAAAGAGCATATAAAGCCTTTGTCCATCCAATTTTAGATTATGCATCTTCAGTCTGGGACCCATTTACCCAGAAGAGCATTGACAGGTTGGAGGCGGTCCAGCGACGGGCAGCTCGCTTTGTCCTGAACCGATACAGGAATACCTCTGGTGTTGGCAGTATGCTGGAAACACTAGGCTGGTTGGTCACCATTAGAGGAACGACGACGACAATCCAGGCTCTCCATGATGTACCAATAAATAATGGGCTTGTCCACTGTTCCAGTATTAAACAGAAACTCGTACCTCTCCCCCATAGACAGCGACGAGGCCATGACAGGCAATTCCGGCTCATACCAGCAAGAAGCCAGTATAGGAACTGCTCATTCCTGCCCAAGACAATCAGGGACTGGAACAAGCTTTCTAAAGAAACAGTTGAGGCGACAACACCAGACACATTTGCGTCTATTGCCTCAAGCCTTCCAACCCCCATTGCATGATTCCTTCACAAAGTAGCACTTGTAATCATTGAAATTTCCTCATCAACACCAGGCACAGAAAAATTGCAAATCCCATCTACACGCATAGGAGCCAAAATGACCAATACATTGATCGTTGGCCCTTAATATATAGAAGAAGAAGAAGAGATGACTAACAATGTCCACTTTTATCAACAGATGACAACTATGTCCACTTTTATCAACAGTTGACAAACTATGTCCTCTATTATCAACAGATGATCACTATGTCCACTTTTATCAACAGATGACAAACTATGTCCACTTTTATCAACATATGTCATTTATTGGTCGATTTCTTTTGTCTTTGATTACTTGTATCGACAGATTTAGCCACGGAACAGCCCAGGAACAGCCCAACTGTTGGAAGTTTTTTCTTCTCCTAATGCACGTTGTTTCATTATTTAACCCACATGAAAAGGTTATATAGAGTATACAATTTCCCGTAATATTATTTGTAAACCAGCAGTGACGCCTGCTATTGTACATCTACACCGCAGTTTGTGAAACCTCCTGCTGGCACAGCTGTCTGGCCACGGCGGTGAGATAAAACATTAGCTCTTTCAATGGGGCCTCTTTAACCCAGGGGGGCACGGTGCCAGCAATGCCCCATTTGCTAATTAGTCCCTGGCCTGCTCCTTAAACTATTTGTATCGTGGGCGTTACATTCCGGCCTTAGGGTTCGAACTCAAAGTACGTCACGCTATTTTTGGAAAAAAAATTACACCCCCCCTCCTCCCTCTTCCTGTCACAACCTGTAACAAACCTCAGATGCCCCTCCCCCAAAGTACGTACACTCTGGAAATAAAAATTGTTTAAGAAACACACACACACACAAAACTAAATTAAAATGTAATCTGAAACATACTCACTGTGAAACTATTAAGTTTATAAAAGTGAAATCTTGTGTCATAACACACAAATCACATCAGAAATTTTAACATTAATATCAATGTCAGTTTTTTTATTTCTTATAATAGAAAGCAAACAAATGATGTGTGACGTCACCCATATCCTCACGCAACACTCTCGTTTCATAAACTGTCACACTTTCTTATAGCCCCCCCCCTCCTGAGCTGGGTTTCTTTCAGCTATATCTCGGGGGGGGGGGGGAGGGGCACTTCGCCCCCGGTAAAGCAAAGTGCCCCCCGGAGCAAAAATATGTCCTACAATAAATCAACTGGCACTGCTNCCCCCGAACAAATCTGAAGTGCCCCCCCCCCCCGGGGGAAAATTTCTGAAATAATCACTGCTCCTGAGCGTGACGTACTTTATGGCGGCCCTCTTATCCCTACTCCCCATTGTTATCCCATCATATACTTGACCTCTGTACACCCCGACCTCTGTCTTACAAATAATTTATAACAAGCGTTTCAATGCCCGAAGGAGGTCACTCACCTGCATAATGAAAAACCAAGAAAAAAAACCCACTCAAAAGACGCAATTCATTTTGTTGCTGTTGTCCCTTGAAGGCCCCGGATGTGGACTAGGGTTGGTAAACATCCGTACATTTCAGGACAGTCGGTTCCGTAAATATCCGTAAGTACTTTAGTGTGTCCGTAAAAAATGAGGCATTGAAGAAAAAAAATCGTTTGAAACACAACAAAGGGACTTATCTGCCTTTGAAGTTTAAAGAAAAACATGTTTACTTTAAACAGTACGATCAAAAAGAGGAGAAATTCAAAACCAGTAAAAATATGAATGCTCTACAAAGAAAAAAACAAAAAAAACAAATCAAAACACAAAAACCAATCAACAGCAGCAGACTAGTTTCACGTTTCATGATGATATGAAGCCAAGCCCAGACATGCTTGGACACCTGAAGGTAAGTGCTTTGACAAGCGGTTTATTATTTTAAAAAAAGTGGTGGGGGGGGGAGCAGTGCAATGCGTCAACCTCACACTCTCTTCAACCTCACACTCTCGTCAACCCCACAATCTCGTCAACCTCCCACTCTCGTCAACCCCACAATCTCGTCAACCACACACTCTCGTCAACCACACACTCTCGTCAACCTCACACTCTCGTCAACCACAACCTCTCGTCAACCTCACACTCTCGTCAACCTCACACTCTCATCAACCCCACAATCTCGTCAACCACACACTCTCGTCAACCTCACACTCTCTTCAACCTCACACTCTCTTCAAACTCACACTCTCGTCAACCCCACAATCTCGTCAACCTCACACTCTCGCCTACATCACCCTCACACTCTCATTAACATACATTGTCATCAACCTGACACTCTTGTCAACCTCACACTCTTGTTTACCTCACACTCTTGTCAACCTCACACTCTCGTAAACATCACATACTTGTCAACCTCACACTCTCGTCAACCTCACACTCTCGTCAACCTCACACTCTCGTCAACCTCACACTCTAGTAAACCTCACACTCTCGTCAACCTCACACTCTCGTCAACCTCACACTCTCGTCAACCTCACCCTCTCGTCAACATCACACTCTCGTCAACATCACACTCTCGTCATCCTTACACTCTCGTCATTTTTCCATTTTGATCCAGTAGCGAGAATGGAAAAATACAACTGAAAAAAAAATATAAGGCTCCATTTGACGAAGAGTCATAAGACGCAGTTATTGAAACATATTCATACGTATATATGATTCGTAAAGTCATAAGACGCAGTCATTGAAACATATTCATACGTATATATGAGTCGTAAAGTCATAAGACGCAGTCATTGAAACATATTCATACGTATATATGAGTCGTAAAGTTATAAGACGCAGTCATTGAAACATATTCATACGTATACATGAGTCGTAAAGTCATAAGACTCAATCATAGAAGCATAGTCGTACGTATATGTAACATGCAGCCATAAGACACAGTCACAGAAATTTTAGTCGTACGTATATATATGAGAAGTAGAGTCATAAGACTCGGTCATAGAAACACAGTCGTACGTCTATTTGACTCAGAGTCATCAAAACTAGCTAAAAGATTCAAGATGAATTCCTTTGTTGTTCTATGAATCCAGTCACGACTATGGGCTTAGAAATGTTGAGCTTCGAATGAGACTTTGGGTTATAAATATAAACAAACACATTGCAAAAGAAGCTGTTTTGCGAATCCAGACTATTACTCCGCGCCAGGAATGTGGTTAGTGAATCCAGAAAATAATCCTGCGCGTGGAATGTCGTCAGATTTAATTAGTTACTAGCCAATATACCCGGGGGGCGGCCCAATGGCATTCCGGACAAAAGCAACAACTTCTACATCCTGTTTAGCTACCATCGAAATAAAGGGGTCTGTGAAAAAAAACACAGGGCTTAGAAATACTATTCCTCTAAAACACATTTCCCGTTCGGATCCTGATCACCAGTGGGATACCTTCTCTGTTGGGATCCAATTCCCCGGCATTGGATCCAGATCCCGATGGGATCCCCATCTCGATAAAACCCTCATCCCGATGGGATCCCGAACAGAACACTCCCGTTTCCGAATGGGATCCCATTTCCTGATGGGATTCCGTTCCAGGTGGGATACCTTCTGATGGGATCCCCACCCATTGGGATCCTGAGCCCGATGGTATCCCCTTTCCAAATTGGTTCCCCTATCCAAATGGCATCTCGAAGTCGATTCAACACTGACACCGGCGAGATCCCGAATTCTGTTGGGGTTCTGAAGAATGTTTATTCCCACTGGGATCCCGTTTCCTGTGGCCCGATCCCGTTCCCGGTGGTAACCTGATTCAGATGGGATCCGGTATAAAAAGATGACTCAGGTGAGATCCTGATAGGATCCCTTTTCCGGTTGGATTCCGTTTCCGGTGGGATCCAGATCCCAATGGAATCCCGTTTCCAAATGGGATCTAGTTTCTCGCTGGGGTCCCGTTCCTGCTGGTGTCCTAGCCACATTGCGATCCCGATAGGATCCATTTTCCCAAATGGGTTCCTGTTTCCCGATATAATCCCGTTCCTGGTGGGATCTCGACCCCAGTGAGATCCCGGTGGGACCCGCATAAAAAGATGGCACATCCCGAGTATAGTATAAAAATACACAGAAATAAAGTAACATTTCAATAAGACTTTAGATCCTACTTAATATCCGTGTGGAATAATACATAACCTTCTGGAACATTCTCGATTAAATTAACACCTCTTCCCCTCTACAACTAAATTCCATTACTGTAACCATTTTTCCTTTAAGTTAAAAAAGGGTGGGCCCATTCGATAATTGTATCATTTTAGGTATGCCTGAGATTGGGGTCAAATAAAAGACGCTCAGATAATTAACGGAGCTCAAATTGAAAAGTTTTCCCATCAAAATCCGTTTTAAAAAGCCATAGATCTAGCCTTTTAAATTATCAAACTTTCTGGAAAATTCTAGACCGGCCCTGAAGGGATTGGATGTTATTAGTTTTAATCCACCGATATTTCAATACGGACTACGAAGGGTATATCGACCAGGCAAGGCCTAGATCCATCGATTAACATAGAACCTATAGTATTGTCTAAGCCCATTTGAATAGGGATCATCAAGTGCATGTGAGCGAAGTTTGGTAAAGATCCATCTATTCATGTAAGAGTATTTGTTTGTCATTTTATCTATATAGTTCATATAAAAAATACGAATTCCGGGTCCCCGGGACCAAACGGAATATCTTTTAAAGTTTAAAAAGTCCCGAGGAGCTCCTTCTGGATAATGATGGATATACGTTCCAAGTGTGGTCAAGATCAGAGCTGTTCATAGGCGACTGCCTAGGGCCCCACTGCCTACAACTTGCAAAACCATATATTTCAGAAATTCACATTTTCTCTAATGGCGAAATTATCTATATGGTTAGTTGTTACACCCGAGCAGAGGAAACAGTGCCGAAGGCAGATGGAGGTGCCGCAGTGTTGGGTGGTGTTTTCTCTTCAGCTCCGGGGGGAGCTCCGCCCCGTACCCCACTTCCGGGGCACCTACCTACGTTCCATGCCTAGGGCCCCCAAAATCCTATGAACGACTCTCCTCAAGATCCATCAATCCATGTAAAAACATGTGGAGCCGACAAACAAATCCACAAAAGAGCCCATAAACAAATGTTCCTATTCATATATATATATCAATATGATACATGATATATATGACATATTACAATATTACATGATCAGGGGAAACATAATTAGCAAGATTAAATGTTAGCTTTTTAATTTTTAATCATATCACCGGATTAAGTTACTTTATTTCACCGGACTGAGTAACCGCATACATATCACCAGATTAAGTTACCTTATTTCACCGGACTGAGTAACCGCATACATATCACCGGATTAAGTTACCTTATTTCACCGGACTGAGTAACCGCATACATATCACCGGATTAAGTTACCTTATTTCACCGGACTGAGTCACACACGGATTTAGTCACCATTTCAAGTCATGTGCGCTGCTTAACAACCCTCGTACATGGCACTACGGCAAAAAGATTTCGCGTTCACATTTCCGCAATGTACCGGATTTAAACGATTTATGGACCATGGCCGCGTACGCATTGTCTTTCGCCTTTTTGTTAGTTTGGGAGCACATATAAACGAATTGTATTTACTCTATGTAATAGAATTAAAATTTCATTATCGATGACTTATTGCGTATCTCGATTGGTAAGTTTAAGCAAATTGAACTGTTACGCACTGCCTGCTATTAATTAATCTCCTATTTTAATTTTATGGCGCCTTCAAACATTGCCTAACAAAGGAAGATACCATAGAGAAATACAATAACAAAAATACGACATCCAAAACAGTATCAATTACATTAATAAGATTTAATTTAGTTATAATAAAATTACAAAACAAAAGAAATATAATTACAAATCATCAACTTACAGAGTATGGGAAAATCTTGTACCGGTACACAATTAGTGCAATGGGCCAATTAATAATGATGAATGATGAATTCGAATGAGCACACAAAGAATAATACAATTGTCTCGTAAAGTTAATAATATCTATCAATCGCCGTGTATCTCCGTGCCTGTCAAGCCCTTATATATGCAGCGTAAGCCCTGCCTTCCAGAAACGACTCAGCATTTGGTTACGTTTCTCGGCAAATCGAGAACGTTCGACAAGATACTAGGAGACATACTAACCATGTTTAATTGGTAGTCGGTTGTAAACACGATACATCAAAGAGATTAAACCACGCCCACAACAGACGTTAGCGTCTGCTAGGAATCTAATGTGGGTTAAAAAAAAATTAACGGAAAAATGCCCTACATAACCGATAACGTATAAAATGTGTGGTTTAAAAATAAGCAGGTAATATGGCTGTTGCTTCAGATTTATTCCTTGTTTTCACATCTCAAATTTTTTTTTATAAATCAATATATATATATAAAATCAGTTAATATTCACGAGATGTTTCTCTTTGATTTTAAAAAGAAATATTTCTGAATTGGGACGAAACAAATCAAGAATTCGCTTTTCAGAGGCGTCTGACTAAAAAACTATATGTTATTGAGCTGCAATGCAAATATTCTTCCAGTGTTATATGAAGAGAACTCAAGCGACAATTGCTAATGCTCTATGCTGATGTGCAACAGAGTAGCTGTGATAATATGAGTTATTGTTTTTTTTTTTTTTTTTTTTTTTTTTTTTTTTGGGGGGGGGGGGGTTTATTTGCGTTTTTCCTCGTACATTTCGTATCTGAAACTACTTCTGCGTTTAGCCGCCTGCGGGTGATAGCAAGTAAACATTACCCACGTTCATCGAGTACGAACTGGACGTCAGACAGTGTACTCTGTCGGCTGATGGATCATCTCATTACGCTTGTACGTTAAAATCATTTTTGTACAATTAAAAATAAAAAAAAAAAAAAAGGTATAACATTAATAAAACGTAAGAGCAATGTGTTAAATCTAGTCAAAATAATAATAAAGAGTTTATAAGGACATGTCCTTTGTTGAATATTTTTTTTCTTTTTAAAATGTATCTTAAATCTCATCAGTAAATCAAAGTTTGTTTCTGGCTATTCAGGGTTTGTTTCTGGATATTTAGGGTTTGTTTCTGGCTATTCAGGGTTTTTTTCTGGCTATTCGGGGTTTGTTTCTGGCTATTCAAGGTTTTTTTTTTTGTGTGGCTATTCAAGGTTCGTTTCTGGTTATTCAGGGTTTGTTTCAGGCTATTCAGGGTTTGTTTCTGGCTATTCAGGGTTTGTTTCAGGCTATTCAAGGTTTGTTTCTGGCTATTCAGGGTTTGTTTCAGGCTATTCAGGGTTTGTTTCAGGCTATTCAGGGTTTGTTTCAGGCTATTCAGGGTTTGTTTCTGGCAATTCAAGGTTTGTTTTTGGCTATTCAGGGTTTGTTTCTGGCTATTCATGGTTTGTTTCAGGCTATTCAGGGTTTGTTTCAGGCTATTCAGGGTTTGTTTCAGGCTATTCAGGGTTTGTTTCTGGCTATTCAAGTTTTGTTTCTGGCTATTCAGCTATTCAAGACGCACGTTTGGTTGTATTCATCTCCATCATTCAAAAAGTATCATGTCGAGGTTCCTTTAAGTTTTATTTTAAAAAATAATAGAGCTACAGCTTTAAGTTTGTGTACCCACAATCAAACGATTCATGTCGGCACTAAGGGGCTCATCCACTCCCATGATGATGTCAGTGCCCGCACATATACATAGTATCCCCCCTAGTGACGCGACTAGTGCTAACCACTGCTTTATTAATTTCATATAGCCTGCTATAGTGCTTTTCATATCCAGAAATTATTCTTTCTTTTCATATTTGAGGGCCCACGATCAATTTATTGATCATTTTGGCCCCTGGTTTGAATTCAAAGTTTGCCTTCTCTTAGATGAGCTGCCGTCTAAGGCTAACGAGTCCGATCCACCCGGATGCTAAAGATGCTGACATCTTAACAAGTGTTTCCCAAAGTGGACGGTACCCACACTAGGTGGTAAATGGTGAAACAAGGTATGTGGAAGCTTGAAATAGACAGACATGACCATAACAGAAGAACAAACAACAAGAAATAGAAAGTAGTTAACAAATGTAAGTGTTGGCCATTAATGTTATTGCCGAAAGTTGCGTTTTCCAAAATCAAGATTGCAGGAAGTAAATGAATTTATGTATCACTACTGTGAAAATAATATTTTAACCGCAAAAATATTTTGGAAATATGTAAAATATAAGAAATAAGAAAAACAAATACATTGTAATTGAATATCACTAGTGAGAGAATATTTGATTGATTCCATATGGTGAAATTGTGCCGAAAAGCTGAATTAATTTTCCCATGTAACTCACGCTGGTATGTTAGTGCAGAACATCAGTGACGTGGTGGAAAAATCAGATGTCCCTTTGTGTTTTTCTTCATTGAAATGGGATGAGACAGGGGAAAACTTGTCCTATTCAATACAACGAAGATGTTCAGTGAACCTATCTGATAACCCACTTCCAGTTTCACCTATACAACAGGAGAGTCATCTACGGCATACAATCTAGGTTTCCCTTTAATGTGATCTATGCGATGTTACATCTCAAGTTAGCGTTCAATTTTCTTATCAAGATGTAACGTCAGAAATGGGAATGGGGGCAATTTTTAATAATCATCCCTCATCCACAGAGGCGCACTGAATACGCATAGTGCACACGGAAAGACCTAAAAGTTCACCCCCCCCCCCAATAAAGGTTTAGAAACCTCAATATCAACGTTTTCAGCGACTTGAATGACCCGCTATTTCTGTAATTACATCCTGGAAACGTTCCCTTCACATTTTTCTATCCTCCATCTCCTTAATTAATTCTTTTTTAGGTTTTATTTACTTCCTGTTTAAGTCTTAAATGTCACGCCAACCTTCTTGGAGCCACGTTTCTCAACTGTAATTTATTTTCAGCTTAAGTTTTTGATTTTGATTTTTTTTTTCATTTTTGCCGCCGAAAAAGGCTTCCAGTCGATTCGTTAATTTCGTTTGTTCTTTTCTCAAGCTCACCGCAGGTGCGTTCTTTTCTGAAGCTTACCGCAGCTGCGTTCCAGTCGATACATTATTTGTTTGTTCTTTTCTCAAGCTTACCGTAGGTGCGTTCTACACAATTCCCTTAAAATAGCTTGAGCGCATCTCTCCAGTATTATATTTCCATGCATCTATACGTCTTAAAGCGCACCATTTTTGTTTGTAAATGATCTCTTGTATATAATATTTAGAGGCAGCTATATGCATCATAAACATATCATTTTGTTTTAAAATGATACCTTCTTGTCAGATATAGTTGATCTTAAGCATAATTGTATTGTAATTTGAGATAAAAACGTACATATGTTATTTTCAGAACAATTCTGAATCAGTAGGCATCAAGTTCTCTAAAGTACAGCCAACACTTAAAACCCAACAGACAGTATCAATTTGTTTTTGTTTTTTCGTAAGGCTTCCGTAAACTTGTATTTGCCATTTACTTCCAAACTACCAGGAAGACGGTTTCATTGTGGATTGGCCAGCAGGAATGATGGTCGACATTGGATTAAACAATTCTATGTGTATTAAATTTGTCTAGGGTTTCCTAGGAGGGGGCACAGCAGATATTGTCAACCTTCTGTTTTATGATGGACATATTTATTTTAAAAATCAACTTCCACCGGGCATAAGAACTAGGTTCATCAAATGTGGGCTGAAAAAAAAAAATAATAAGTAAAAAAAATACATCTTGGTAGACGAAATATATATAAGAATGAGCTAGAGTCAATTAACGCCAAATTTAAGTACGATCGGATTCCTAAAAACAATTATAGTTATTTTCTATTATTTTACGGAAATCGAAAAAAAATGAAATGCGCAAAAAATATTTAAAATCCACTTTTATTTTAGTAAACGTTTAAGTATTACTATTATAAATTATAAATACATTTAAAGTATCAACTAAGGAACTATTTTAAGCATTTTATATGTGTTTAAAAGTTATGAAAAAATGTAAAAATTAAAAAATCATGACAACAAAAATTACACCGTAATAACATTTATCGGGAAAACCCAAGCATCAGTCGTTTTTAGTGCGTCCTTTAGTGCGTTGTTATTATAGCGAAATAAAATTTTAAATTAATTTGTTCTTAATAATCACACAAATACGTCATAGCGCGAATAGCTTATTTCTCCAAAACTCTTAGGTTTCTTTAAGTTTAATAACAGCGCGTTACAAAACTGAAAATGTATTTTCCCTTGTTAAAAGTAAAATTAATAATTTAAGTAAAATTTTAAATTGTTAATAAAACGTGCACACACATTTCAGCTGTGTATATTAGCATTAAAAAGGTGTGCCTTTTTTATTTCCAAAAATATTCATTTATTAAAATTATAAAGTAATAAAAACTTACCTTACATATATAAGAATGAGCTAGGTTCACATAACGCCAAAAGGGAGATACATTTTAAGTACGGTCGGATTTCTAAAAACAATCATAGTTATTTTCTATTGTTTTACCGAAATTTAATAAATTTAAATGAGCAAAAAGATATTTTAAATCCGCTTTTAGTTTAGTAAAAGTTTAAATAGTATTATTATAAATTACAAATACATTTAAAGTATCAATAAGGAACAATTTAAAGCATTTTATTTGTGTTTGAAAGTTATGAAAAAAAAAAAAAATTTAAAAAATCATGCTTAAAGAATTACACCGTAATCACATTGATCGGGAAAACCCAGACATCAGTAGTTTTTAGTGCGTCTTTTAGTGCGTTGTTAATATTGCGAAATAAAATTCAAATTAATTTGTACTCAATAATCACGTCAATGACGTCATAGCGTGAATAGACTATTTTGCCAAAACTCTTAGGTTTCTTTAAATTTAATAATCGCGCTTGACAAAACTGATAATGTATTTTCCTATTTAAAAGTAAACTTAATAAATACAATTGATTGCTTTTTGAATTTTAAATAAAACACACACACAATTTAGCTTTGAATATTTTAACATTTAAAAAGTTTTTCCTTTTTTTATTCCAAAAATATACTTTTATTAAAATTATAACGTAATAAATTCTAACCTTTAAATATAATTCTAATAAGAAAATGTGGTTTAAGCCAATACATGCAGTGAAACTCCATAGCCAAATAGCATTCACTAATCCACTTATAACTCATACAAATAAGAACGAACCATATGAAGTGCAAAATATGTTAGTTTGTGTATGAAAAGGACTACAATCCGGTGAAAGATTGTCTAAATCTTTAAATCTGGGTGAGGAGGGGTTGTTCACTTTGCCATATTTTTGTCATATATAGAGTTTTTGTTGTAAATTTAAGATGATGTTTTTAAAAAAAAATTGAGAAAAAAGTTGTAATTCAAGGGCACGAAAAGGGATAAATCTAAAGTATTTCTCTAGCGTATTGATTGTCCTTCAATTAACTTCTTTAGTGACAAAATGGATATAATGAGTGATAATTTAGACTGGGTAATTTAAGGTCATATTAAGAGGGGGAAAAGTAGTTTAGGAGCGTCAAAGGGTGTAGGGTACGTGTATCATGTATAGTAGATAAACACTTCTCAAAACTTAATGATGTTAGAAACGCAAATATCATTACATTTTAAAAGCTATGAAATGTGATGAGTTTTTGCAATAGCAGTTAGAAATTGTCGCTAAAGACCTACCATTATTATCCCGATAACATGGGGACAGTTATTCTAGTTGTTAAGAATGACAATTTTTAAAAAAAGTAATTATATAGGAAAATGATATAGTTTAATTTTGTGAATTATACTCAATAAAAATGTGTGAACGCTCAAGTGGTCATTTCTCTTCCAGCATCGAGAGACCGTGCACTCTTGGTTGTTTTATCAGCTGTCTCCGACCATTTTAAGAATGCGATGAAAATGATGGGGCAGAGACTTAAACTAAGTAAAGATAAAGAGATTGTATTTTCAAAGCAAAGTACCACTCAGCCATGATCAAGTCAAGCAAACTACTACCCAATCACATGATCAGGTCAAGCAAAGTACTACCCAATCATATGGTCAAGTCAAGCAAAGTACCACTCAGTGATACTCAAGTAAAAAAAAAAAGATTACTCAGTCATGGTCAAGTCCCTGCTTCGTCTTCTTAAATCGAAACTATAAGTGTTTTCTCACTGCCGTTTGATGTTTGCTGATGCCCACCCAGGTATCACGATGAATAACTTAACGATAAGCTTCAGCAGATACGTTGATTCTTTTGCGTCATACTGAAAAAATATATAACAAGATGCATTCATGCTTAACTTATAAAATAACTGTTTCAGGCAGTAATGGGGTGTGTGTTTTTGTTGTTGTTTGTTTTTTTTTTTGTTTTTTTACAAAATGCTTACGTTTGCTTTCGTATGTTTTCTCAGATGAAGAACCGGTATATTAAAGATCCCTAAAAATCAAACAAGGTGCAAGGAAAAGTTATTTCTTTAGTGGGTTTTTTTTTTTAAGGACATAAGCAGCGGAAGACTTTGAGTTAAGCCCAGCGATTTGATCTCGAAGTCATAGTTTAACACTGAGCAACTTTCCCCGATAACTTTCTATTTCTAGAAGTCATTCGCTTTTGATTTTTGAAAAGAAATATGCTACAAACGGATGATCCTATTTTAACTTTATGGATTTTCCTCTTGTCGACAGAATATCGAAGGAAAAAAAAAGTTTATCCCAAAAAAGAGATTTTGTAAAGTCTTTAAGGGCAATAAATGAAAGAATGCCATTCACGTATGACGTTTATAATGCTATTTATGAATTAGATTTTCAGTGGCCGGCGGTGTCGTCGGAATCAACGCTTTTCATCGTTAAAATAGGAATGCGTAAAATGTATCTCTTTTTCTTTTTCAAATAGAGCTCTAATTTTTTATTTCCTCCACAGAGAGCTACGAGGACAATCCAAGCTGACGTCTCTTAAAACTGAACTGAAATTCTTCACTTGTCTCAAGCATTTGTGAGTATCGATTTATTCATAGACTTCAACTTCGCATTCACATTCTCTTTAGCTCCACATGCACATTCTCTTTAACTCCGCATTTACATTCTCTTTAACTCCGCATTTGCATTCTCTTTAACTCCGCATTTGCATTCTCTTTAACTTCGCATTTACATTCTCTTTAACTTCGCATTTACATTCTCTTTAACTTCGCATTTACATTCTCTTTAACTTCGCATTTACATTCTCTTTAACTTCGCATTTACATTCTCTTTAACTTCGCATTAACATTCTCTTTAACTTCGCATTTACATTCTCTTTAACTTCGCATTTACATTCTCTTTAACTTCGCATTTACATTCTCTTTAACTCCGCATTTACATTCTCTTTAACTCCGCATTCACATTCTCTTTAACTTCGCATTTACATTCTCTTTAACTTCACATTTACATTCTCTTTGACCTCCGCATTTACATTCTCTTTAACTTCGCATTTACATTCTCTTTAACTTCGCATTTACATTCTCTTTAACTTCGCATTTACATTCTCTTTAACTCCACATTTGCATTCTCTTTAACTCCGCATTCACGTTTTCTTTAACTCCGCATTTACATTCTCTTTAACTTCATATTTACATTCTCTTTAACTTCACATTTACATTCTCTTTAACTCCGCATTTACATTCTCTTTAACTCCGCATTCACATTCTCTTTAATTTCGCATTTACATTCTCTTTAACTTCGCATTTACATTCTCTTTAACTTCGCATTCACATTCTCTTTAACTTCGCATTTACATTCTCTTTAACTTCGCATTTACATTCTCTTTAACTTCATATTTACATTCTCTTTAACTTCGCATTTACATTCTCTTTAACTCCGCATTTACATTCTCTTTAACTCCGCATTCACATTCTCTTTAATTTCGCATTTACATTCTCTTTAACTCCGCATTTGCATTCTCTTTAACTCCGCATTCACGTTCTCTTTAACTTCGCATTCACATTCTCTTTAACTTCGCATTTACATTCTCTTTAACTTCGCATTTACATTCTCTTTAACTCCGCATTTACATTCTCTTTAACTTCGCATTTACATTCTCTTTAACTCCGCATTCACATTCTCTTAAACTCCGCATTCAAATTCTCTTTAACTCGGCATTCACATACGTCTAACAAAGCTCCTCATACAATGTGACTAGCGTCCTTGTTGCTTTCATAGTTTTTTTCTTCTTAGGTTTAAAAAAAAAATTCAAGTAAGCTAGCTGCTGTTGTTACAGAATAATACTGTACAAAACACGATCTACACACGATCTTGTCAATCGTGTTACTTTTGTTGTATGACGTGACATTGGGTATTTCACGGAGAGCTAATTGGCTTGGAAATTAAATAAGCTGGTCGTCATTCGATAACGGCTTCCACGTGACCTGGCCCATCGCCTGCGCCCTCGGATTTCTATTCAAGGGCGCTTAAAGGTGTGATGCGAAAAAAAAAAAAATCAACTTTGAAGGCAAGGCGTACCAAAAACCTGAAAAAATGGCAGGTGTGGGGGAGGGGGAGGACCCCTCCAAAAAATCACGCGTTAGCTCTGCTTGCACTATATATCTCTAACCAAACTAGAGGGATGTCGCAAAGGAGAGTTAGATGCTGATACCGTGAATGATAAGGGTTGTATTTACAAGATAAGTCGGATTATTCTGATAAAACTATTTTTGAAACTGACGTATCGACATTGGCCCGAAAGTATGATCGGCTGAGGATCTTTGCATTCGTCACGCCCGTTTGACAGCTCCAGTTGACTGATCCTAATTGATGCGTGTTAAAAACAATAACAACAGTCACACACACGCACACGCACACACGTACAAGATCAATTCTGTTTGGGATAATTTCATCTCAGTAAGATACCAAGACTATTTCGTAAGAACTGATATGATAAATTTCTCACTTTTACACTTTTTTAAGGTTTTCATGTCTTGAGTTTTATTCAAATTTCTTTTTAAAAAATTTCGCCAAAAATTTTAGATGAATGACAGAGTCAGGCCCGTTCTTAGGCATACGCTGACTACGCATCCGCGTAGGGCCCTAAACGTGAGGGAGCCCCCGTGAGGCGCCCTCGATCCCTCGTTTTTTTTTTTTAAACTGGCACTGCAGCCGTCTGTGTCACTCACGTTACCTTCCTCATCCTGAAATGTATCATTCTGAGTTGAATTCGGAGGCAGGGGAAGGGAAGCAGCAGGGGGAGCTTCGGGGGTGGCAGACAGGAAATCGGCAGAATGGAGGTGCCGCAGTAGTGGGTGGTGTTTTCTCCTCAGCTCAAGGGAGCTCGACCCCCGGACCCCCTTTTCAGGGGGCCCCAACCTACGCTCCAGGCTTAGGGCCCCCAAACTCCTAAGAGCGGCTAGGACAAAGTTTAAAAAAAAAAAAAAAGAAAGATCAGTAAGTCACTGCTGTAAATGATTCACTAAGAAAAATCAGTTCCAGGAATCTTATTTTTATTGCACACACACGTGAAATCACTTTGAAATACAACCCCTCCCCCACCCCCAACGTATCAAGCATTGGCACCCAAGGATACAGTTAAGCATGTCTCTCGTTTGGTTAGAGATTATATATGAATTTGTCGCTGNTGGGGGTAACCATCAAAGAATTTAGGGGACGCAAACCATGGGGGGGGGGGGGCTCATGCCGTTACTTGCAGTTTGCTTTATTGCATTTTTTAAAAATGTATTCTATAATCCCGTCTTTGTTCGAAATATTTTGAGAACAGTCCCCCTTCCCCCGGGCGCCCCCACCCACGGGCCACTCGACTCCCTCCCCCACCTGTTTATGATGCAAGGCGTTTAACACAGGAAATAAAACCGTACATGTTATCTTCACTTGAGTTTGAAACTGTTGGGAGTTTTTAAGGGGTGGGGGGGGGGAGGGGGATACAACTGAGACGCATAGAGAGGGACAACAAGAGCCTAAAAGAAAAGCAATACTGTTATGTTTTTTTAAAATCAGGAATCAACAAAAGTATGGACTAACGGTTCGAGGTGAGAAGAAAAGGGGGGGGGTGGGTATAAATGGATTGTTACCCATCTTATTATTTTTTTTTCAAACACAGTTTTATGCTAAAAAGCTTTTTGTGGCTCTTGCAACTGTGCAAGTTCTATATAGTGAAGGGTTGTTTTGTCTTTCATTACAAAACAAATCTACATCACTCAACGTTGTTTTTTTTTTAAATTACAAAATAAATCTATGTCACTCAACGTTGTTTTGTCTTTAATTACAAAACAAATCTACGTAACTCAACATTGTTTTGTCTTTAATTACAAAACAAATCTACGTAACTCAACATTGTTTTGTCTTTAATTACAAAACAAATCTACGTCACTCAACATTGTTTTGTCTTTAATTACAAAACAAATCTACGTCTCTCAACGTTGTTTTTTTTTTAATTACAAAACAAATCTACGTCACTCAACGTTGTTGTTTTTAAATTACAAAACAAATCTACGTCACTCAACGTTGTTGTTTTTATTAAATTACAAAACAAATCTACGTCACTCAACGTTGTTGTTTTTTTAAAATTACAAAACAAATCTACGTCACTCAACGTTGTTTTTTTTTTAAATTACAAAACAAATCTACGTCACTCAACGTTGTTTTGTCTTTCATTACAAAGCAAATCTACGTCACTCAACGTTGTTTCGTCTTTCATTACAAAGCAAATCTACGTCATTCAACGTTGTTTTGTCTTTCATTACAAAACAAATCTACGTCACTCAACGTTGTTTTGTCTTTCATTACAAAACAAATCTACGTCACTCAACGTTGTTTTGTCTTTCATTACAAAACAAATCTACGTCACTCAACGTTGTTTTGTCTTTCATTCAATAATGATGATGACAGCCTAGATAACGCCCTTCTTTGACTAAGCTGGGGGAGGAGGTGGGGACGCCAAACATTTTTAGTTGCTCTGGTGGGGAAGCATTTAAAAAAATGTTTAGGCAAACGCTTGTCAAACTGTATTTCTTTTTAAAACCCAGAACTATTGAGAACTGTGGACTGAATAACATACAAGGCATCGCATTCAAAACTCTCACCAGTCTGGAAACTCTGTAAGTCATTTATATATATATATATATATATATATATA
>CAXITT010000154.1:811379-881309 GCA_964033795.1 Lymnaea stagnalis | reverse complement strand
ATATATATATATATATATTAAAGCATTCTAATTTGTCTTACAAAGCAGCTCTGTGTTACGATATTTTTTAAGACAATACTAACTTAGTATCATTGCTTCACAACGGTGTTTGACAATCTTTTTTTTCAAAATTTGTTCCGTGTGGTGTGGGTTCAACGTCGATGAGATCGTTGGTCCGAATTCATTTGTACCCACCACCACGGCCACCCCTGCCATTTAGATCAACGTAACCAGGCAGCATCCTAGATTAGGTTTTGAAGAGCTTGCCCCAGGAGCGTCTACCTTGACATCATTTTCCTGTAAATTCGCGCATCCTATGTGGAGAAGGAGGTTTGAAACGCAAATGTCTTTAAGTTTCCTTTGAGATGGGCTCTCCTCACACAAGGACTTTAGGCTTAAGACAAGCGTTGACCTCATCAGCACGTCATCCCTAGGAAAGATGGATAGCGTATGTTTGAAGTCCCAACCAGTAGCATATTCAACACCCGTAAGGCATTTACCACACTCAGGCCACACTGTATGTTCTGAAGACTTCTGTCTGATGACTTTATTCCCCAAATGCGAGTCTTGGTTCACCCATCATACAAAAAAGTTACTTGCACTCTCGAAGTATTTGACCTGCATTACAGTGTCTCGATTAGCTACACAAAGGGGTCTCAGAGTGAGTTCATTTGAGAGGCAGTTTGAAGGTGGGATGAGCTGTCATTACACCGTCCAACATAGTTGCAGCTGTTCACGAGGAAGCTACACAAATTGTAGTTTTACTTTCTTAAGTTATCAAGAAGCAGTTTAACCCCCCCCCCCCAAAAAAAAAACGTCGCCCCTGTGCCATCTGGAGCGTCCAGGCAGAAGAAAAAAAAGCTGCCAAGAATCTGAACCAACGCTACTCACCCCTTTCGTGATAGACTTTGTTGAATTTCTTTTTACCTTTTTAATAAATGATTCAGAAAGCTAAACTACGTGGTTGGGTGAGTGGGTGAGGGAGTGGTATATGGCCTTTATATATAAACTTTTAGATAGTTAAAATTATTAATCTATAGAAAAACATATATATTCATGATTCAAATTATTCTATAGCCATCGATGATTTTCATTATTAAAAATACGATCTTAATAGAATAACTTCTTCAAAATCCGTATAAAGTCATCGCACATTGATTAATTGAACAAATTATATATTTTCATTGTACATTTTTTAATCTTCAATAACATTATCAGTTGGTTTTGTTTCCACAGAAATTTACGTCATAACCATTTAACAGAATTTCCCCAAGAGCTGTTAAGGACCCTTAATCTCCGAGAATTGTAAGTTTAGAATCTGGCCAATTAAGAGAGAGTTAATGTGTATGTATCAAAGTAGTGAAGATTGACCTCATTTCCTTATTGCTATATAAATGAATTTAATAAATTTATCTGGAAAATACGCTCTGTTTTTCTCTAATTGCTTTGAAGTGAGCACCAAGAGAAAATGTCTGTGACTAATATACAAAAAGTGTGTCAAATAGATAAAAGAAAACGATTAAAAAAAAACAAAAAAACAAAAATAAACGAAGAACACCCCCCCCCCCTCAAAAAAAAAACAAAACAACAACAACCCAACTTAGCCAGATCAAAAACAAGTTAAGCATAAGTGAGCACCAAGAAAAAATGTCTGAGACTAATATACAAAAAGTGTGTCAAAAAGATAAAAGAAAACGATTAAAAAAAAACAAAAAAACAAAAAAAAACGAAGAACCCCCCCCCCCCCTCAAAAAAAAAACAAAACAACAACAACCCAACTTAGCCAGATCAAAAACAAGTTAAGCATGTTGGATTTCACGCGGAATCTCACACTGCGGCCACAGATATGTGTCCAATACCCGTAAGGAACCGTAAGTTTAATCGCACGCCATTAACAAATATTAAATAGCATTAAAAAAGCTACTGGCTTATATTTAATTTCTCGTATACAAACTTTTACCACTTCCATTTTTTAAATTTTTTTTTTTTGTGTGTGTGCATGAGTTTACTTGTGACGTGCCGCTGAGTTCCCAGGAAAGGCTTGGGTGTGCCGCAAGTCGAAAAAAAAGTTACAGATCTCTGATTTGAACATTTAATGTCCTTGCCCTGTCGTTCATTCAGGTGGCTTGAGGGAAACGCATTGACTTGCAGCTGCACTAACTTGTGGCTTAGAAGCGTAGACGTAGCTGCAGATCGTTCAGAAATGACCTGTTCAACACGGGACGGTGTCAGTAAGATGAAGATGACTCAGTTCAAGTGCGAACCATGTGGTAAGCAGTAACATTGCCGCCCTACACGTTTCAATGTATACCTCTCACAATGGCTGCGCTGACATTTTCAATATAATTGTTAGTTCTGTACACATACACCGATCATCTAAAACAGGCTTGCTAAGACCTGGAAACTTAAAAAAAAACATTTAATCTCTCCATTTCGAGGGAACAAGGGAGGGGGGCCGAACTTTTGCTTTAACGTAATGCATTTTAACAATTACGCACCCATATTTTTAGAAAGTTGATCTCAATACAACGCTATCAGCCTAGTTAATAACGAAAGTTGTTGTTTTTTTTACTTTAAAAACATGAATACAATTTATCTCCTTGTTATTTCCTACCACTCAGGAATTACGCCCTCCCCCATCTCCCCATGCATTTTATAATTCTGATAAACAATTTTTTTTTTTAAAGGAATTCCAGATATTCGAAACATGACTTTGGTCTTTGAGCCGAAGAATGGTATGTTCCTTTTGCGTTTCGTCATCTCTGGCTGTCCAAAACCTAAGATAGACTTACTTCGAAATCATCATCATGTGCTTAGAAGCGGCTCCTCTCAGTTCAAGTTGACCGATTTCAAATCAGAATTCAATGGCCAAGTGGTAACGGGTACGATTACCATTTTACCCCACATGGAGACGTCACAGACAACTTACGTTCTAACAGCCGTCAACTCGAAAGGCCAAGCGAATCAAACGTTCCATCTGTATGATCAAACGACTCCAGGTTAGTAGCGTTTCTGAATTTTCACAGCGCGAATTATCTATTTTTTTTTATCAGCGAACTTAAAAAAAATTCTGCGACTTATTATTAGTAAGCCTTACTGGGATATTTTTTTGTTTTGAGGGATACTTGAAGAACGGTCAGGTTTTTTAAACATTGTTTCAACATTGAATACGGTATACGCTTCACTGCTCTTTTCAATATCCGCATAAAATATCAAAGATATCAAAGAGACATTGCTGTAACATGTTTTAAAAGTGTGTGGTTTTTTTTTAATCTCGAAACTTTTGTAGCCATTTGAGTATTTGAAGCAGAAAACAATGCATCAAATGATCTCTGTCACCAAAGTGTAAATCATGGTTTCTTTCAGGCATTCTCGGGGGGGGGGGGGCCACTGCCAACATTCAACTGTCTCTTAGGACGTTAAGTAATCCTTATTTTCTCTCTGCATACATTGGACCACAAGCTTCAAGTATTCATATCCCGTTGTCAAATATTCCACCACGCATTTCTTCTGCAACAACTCCCAGAGCCAGTCCCACTGAGGACTTTGGTCCACAGGTGAGCTTATTTAGTGTCAAAGAACTCCCAGAGCCAGTCCCACTGAGGACTTTGGTCCACAGGTTAGCTTATTTAGTGTCAAAGAACTCCCAGAGCCAGTCCCACGGAGGACTTTGGTCCACAGGTTAGCTTATTTAGTGTCAAAGAACTCCCAGAGCCAGTCCCACTGAGGACTTTGGTCCACAGGTGAGCTTATTTAGTGTCAAAGAACTCCCAGAGCCAGTCCCACTGAGGACTTTGGTCCACAGGTTAGCTTATTTAGTGTCAAAGAACTCCCAGAGCCAGTCCCACGGAGGACTTTGGTCCACAGGTTAGCTTATTTAGTGTCAAAGAACTCCCAGAGCCAGTCCCACTGAGGACTTTGGTCCACAGGTTAGCTTATTTAGTGTCAAAGAACTCCCAGAGCCAGTCCCACTGAGGACTTTGGTCCACAGGTTAGCTTATTTAGTGTCAAATAACTCCCAGAGATAGTACCATTGAGGACTTTGGTCCACAGGTTAGCTTATTTAGTGTCAAATAACTCCCAGAGATAGTATCACTGAGGACTTTGGTCCTCAGGTGAGCTCACTTAGTGTCAAATAACTCCCAGAGCAGTACCACTGAGAACTTTGGTCCACAGGTGAGCTTATCTAGTGTCAAATAACTCCAAGTGTTTCCACAACGTTAGAAAATGGCCGCTAGTTAAACAGGAGTACTAGGTATTGGTCAGTCTTTGCTTCAAACTTTAAAGATTGTGAGACCTGCTGAGTAGTCTAGCTTTGACCCACTGTTATACAGTATACTTAAAAACATTACGGCTCAGATCTCGCCCAGAATCTTTCTTAGTTTTCTCATCTCTACGCATCACCTATAGGATCTTAAGCCTTAAAATTCAGTTGAAACACACACCCCCCCCTCCTTTTCGAACTAGCATACATCTTTGCACAGTTTGTTTTCAAATGCTATAGGTGATACTTAAATTATTTGTTTAAAATCTCTCTATTTTAATAATTGGCAGCGGCAGGACTCCATTTTTGTAGAGCCCTTATCGTTACTTCATGTATTACTACTTGGACAGACGCAGGTCATACTGCCAGTTGTAGGCGTTGTCATCCTCCTGATCTCCGCCGTGTTCATCATTTACCTGTGTCAAAGGGCGAAGCATCGGTCGCACGCCAGGCAGAGGTGCAAGAAGGCGCTGCTGGACAAGAAGTTCAACGAGTTTCAAGAGGGTGTGCCTCTGACCGGCCTGCAGCTGGTCGACAATCCAAACTACAATTTAACCAAGAAGAAACACGTCGCCACCACGTGTCGTAAGTAACAATCATTGTTGTTTTTTTTTTTTTTTTTTTTGGGGTGGGGGCTGGGGGAAGGGTGGAATTATTGAAAGGGTTTGATGTTAAAAATTAGTTTTCCTAGCTCAAAAAAAAAGTGCAAGAGGCTCGCTTGGGTGAGTCAGAAACATTTAAAAGAAAAGGCTTCTAGAATGAAACCGTAACAAAGCTGCACCCGGGTTTTAGAGAATAAAAAAAAAATTAGTATATATTATATAGAAATGAAGCCAAATCGTAGTAATGTAATGCCAAAAGAGGGCATCATCATTCCTGTATGACGCTGTTATCCAATTAATTTTGTTTACCCTCTTAGAATGATGCTAATGTTACGACAGACAGTTTTTGCTTATAAAACAATCGCCAGGAACTTTGAATAGCTCATATAACATCACATGTAGTTGTCCTATGTGTATGTAAGGTAAAAACCATTTGATGGTTTATTGGCAGAAAATTTTACTTTTACAAGAAATCCAAGAGCCGAATCTCATGAAAGAGGATACGCGTACATCTACAGTGCAACCTTTAGCTCATTTTCATGTTAAAAACAACTATCTGTATTAGTCTTGTGCTGCGAAGTGCGTTGCACGGTCTCATTTTCTTACCAACGAAAGATAATATTTCATGGTTAACTTTTACGTACAAGAGTTCTGAGTCGGTTTCACGTCAACAATTTATTACAGCGAAAACGGTCAGGCTTCAGACCATACTGCTCATGCGCGTCATCGGGGAGGGAGCCTTTGGGCGCGTGTTTCTGGGCACGTGCGCCCACCTGATCCAGAAGAACGAGTTTGCGATCGTCGCCGTGAAGACGCTGAAAGGGAGCTGTAGCGATTCCTTGAAGAGAGACTTTGAAAGAGAAGCAGAGATGCTGGCCACGATAGAGCACGCTAACATTGTCACATTCTACGGCGTGTGCACGGAGAGTGATCAATGGATGATGATCTTTGAGTTCATGGAGAACGGGGATCTCAATAAGTACTTGAGGTAAGGAGATTCCACTTTTCCCCAAATCAGGGAACTCAATAAGTACTTAAAATAATTAGACTCCACTTTTTCCTCAGTTCCGGGAACTAAATAAGCACTTAAGATAATAAAACTTCAGCGTTTACCTTAGTATAGGGGTCAGTATCTAATTTTGATTCAGGAGCCAGTTTTATAAATTATAGCTTAGTATTTTTAATAAAGAAAAATTGGCCATATAAATTAGCATACAAATTCATTCAAATAACCACAAACACACACAAGACATATACAAACACACACAAACAACAACACACACACATATATTCTACCCAATGTTGCCCAGAAAAATTTCAACAGACTTTTAGCTAATATTGTAATTAAGGGACCTATTTAAAAAAAAAATATTAAATTAGAATTGTTCTTCACTAAAAGCACATTTAAAAAAAGAACTTTTGTAAACCCTACGTTCCCTGACTGGAGCCCGATACCCTAAGTGAACTCGTTTCCCGTTGGGATCCCGTGGCCTGGTGGAATCCCGTTCTCTGGTTTGATCCCATTCCTGTTGGGATCCATTCCCATTGGGATCTCATTACCTGGAGAAAACACGTTTCCCGATTGGATCCCGTTCCTAGGTGTGATTCCTTTTCTAGATGGGATCCTGTTCCCGGTGGATCTGTTCCCCTTTGGGATCGTGAAGGGTACGTGTACCAACTTTGGCCAAAATCCACCAAAACATGTAGAAACGTACACTGTTATAAAAGCTTTAAATTCATTTATGTATATAGCTGGGGCCATTTTAAGAGAATATTAATTTGTAACTTTCTAGAAACTTTCAAAAATAATTAAAAATTTTTATTCAATAATAATCGAGGAAAAAGTATATATATATATATATATATATATATATATATATATATATATATATATATATATATATATATATAAACATAATAAGGACATACATATAATCCTAAAACTGTTATAGGAGAAAATAGAACCTTCTAGCATCTATATTTTCGTCTAAGCATAATGGAAAAAAATTAAATTGGGGTCCCACGAAGAGTGGATATTATGAGTTCAGTATCCTCCAGTATTTGAATATGGATTATCGAGTATATTTTCTCTACTTTTGGTCTAGATCAGTGGTTCTCAACAACCCTTATTACAGTTCTTCATGTCGTGGCGACCCCCAAACATCAAATTATTTTCGTCTCTAATTCAAACCTGTAGAGTATATATATTTTTCGACGGTCTTGGGTGTACCTTTAAAAAGGGTCGTTCGGTCCCCAAAAGGGTCTCGACTCACAGGTTAAGCACTTTGGTCTATATCGTTCCATTTAACTAGGTGTATTTGTTGGTAATTTTATTTAAATAACTCATATAAGAAAAATGGAAATTTCGAGTCCTTGACCCCAAAACAGATTATTTTTTAAAGTTCGAAAACCCCCCCCCCACCATTAATTCCTTTTGGATAACGATGGATATCTTTGCCAAGTTTGATCAAGATCCATCAATCCATGTAGAAACACATGTGGGAAAAACAATCAAATCCACAAATGTTCACCTGTATAATACTATACTAGCCAATATACCCGGCGCTACCTCGGATTGCATTCGGAAAAAACAACTATAGCCTATAGCTAACATCAAAATTAAGGGTGCTGTAAAAACACGTCACTTAGGTAATAATTTAGAGTAATCACTTAAATGGGGATGTTAACCTTTAGACGACTTGAACGCTGCTACAAACATATTAGTCCTTATCTTTAAAAGGAATGCTATTCTAAATCGTGTAGATATTATTTTAAATGTTTACATGACATGGGACGGCCCAGTTGTTCAGAAATTTTATTTGTATTGAGTGATCGCGTCAGGGGCAGGGACCATAAGGTATCATTTAATGTATCACTTAATATGGTACCTATCGAAATTTGTAAAAGAAAATGCTCTAAAATTTGAAAATTGTTTGAATGGTACAGGTAGAGAATCGGGTCTATAAATTGCCGTTTAATTTTTCACCTGATCAAAATTCTTTATCCCTCATAAACTTTAAAGTTAGTAAATTGGTTGAAGGGTCCTGGTTTGAGCCCAGTACAAAAGATGCCATTTAATTCATCGCATAAAGGTTGAACCCTTTCAGTTTCTTCATATTAAAATTTATGGTAACATTTAAAGGCTGAAAATCGTTCCACAAGGTTGACAAAGCTTTAACTCAAATAAAAGCTCTATAAAAGGGCATTAAATAAAATTTAAAGGTAATTTTAAAAAATAAAATTAAATAGACTGAGAGGCCCCGTTAAAAGGCCCAAGTCCTTGAGGTGTGAAAGTTATCGCTTAAAGGGGGCCCTTGGATACGCCTTTTCATAAATCATAAACCAGTTTAAAGCCCCAGTTAAAAGTTGCAATAATAATTATCAACGTCGCTCTGCGAATCCGCATGTTATAAAAGGGCTTACATATTCATTTAATATAAGACATCGAAGTAATTTTTTAAACACTCAACACATTGTCGTCTTGTAATGAGCAAAGCTGTCTTACAGGAAAGACGCTCATTTTGTGTGCACTAGTACAAACTTTCAAGGTCGAACCGCAGCGTGACACTTTTTTTAAAATTTCTATAGCTGAGGAAAAAAAAACACGATTTTTTTGTCAACGTAGGCCAACTTGAGGTAGGAAAAAAAAAAGTGACCCCAGACTATTCTGATTTTAGCAGTGACGTAGCTAGGGTTGGTGTCACCCGGTGCGGTAAACATTTCAATGCATAAAATACTGACCAGTCCATGACTTTGAGAAATCAGCTGATTTTAGATGTCTAATAAGCATTGATATTTCTTTTTAAAATTCATCTTCTGATAACTCACCAGAAAAGCATGGAAAAGATCTTATGCTTAACCTCTTGTATGCAAATTTTTACAAGGTGATGACAGAGCTTTAATCGGCTCCCAACATTCATCAAACTCATCTTTCACTGTTTTAACAGCAGCATGATGAGCACTCCAACGCGTTGTTGACTGTCTTTTCACCGACATTCCAGTGTGTTCGATTAGAACATTCCATCGATTATTGGATGCAACAAAGAAGGAAAATATTCTTTCAAGAGTACCAAATAATGTAATACATAAGCATATTCTGCAAAAGAGTGTTGACCAGACAAGTTAAATGAATGGCCAACACATCAATTAAAAATGGCTTTCTTATTATTTATTTTCCGAATGGCTTGAACACCTCCATAGATTCCATACATTAGGGCAGCATTATCTTAACCCTGAGCTCTGAACATCAGTATGTCTCGTCCATCACACTTTAGTTTGTAATAATGTCAGAACTGAGGTCATCAGCTTTTTTCAATCATATCGGGGGAAATGCAAGAAACACTCCTCTCACTTCAACTTTCCCATTATGAATTATCACATATCTGATCACTACAAACGTCTGGTCACTGTGTGATATAATAACTCCAAAATACCTCGCAGGCTTTATATCCATGATAAGAATCTCCTTCACATGATTTGCAAGGACAATTATAAATTCATTTTGGGTTTCTGGTGAAAGGTAAGATACCTTTTGGGTTTCGATATATAATATTATATATGTCTTCAAAAAACTTTTCTTTATTTAAACTTACATAAAAAAAATAATTAATCATTAAAAGATTGAAAATTGTGTAAAATAATATATGTTTTTAACCCTATCAATGGGTAAAATTCATCTTTAATGTTTTTAATTTTTACCAATTTTTATACTTATAACCGCCCGACCACACTTATTTGGTATCAATGGAAAACCATATTTCTCAGAATTTAGATAAATATAGCCTCCTGTCACTTAAGGAAGTTACCGAACACTTTAAACGGCATGGACTGTGTTTTTCTGACCTAAACATAGGGTCATCACATTTCTGATCCATCAACCTTGAACTTTAAATAAAGCATGCATTTGGATTGGTTGCATTTGTGAAAAACGTATGTGTGATTGTTTATCCTTTTATGAATCTCGGTTAGACCGAGAACTGTGTGCCCTGTAAATATGCAATTTTTCAATCGGGTGTCATCCATAAAATGGTGTCACCCGGTGCGGTCCGCACCCCCCGCATCACCCTCGCTACGCCACTGGATTTTAGGATCATGAGGAACATTTGTGGAAATAATTTTCAGCTCTCTAGGTCCGGTAGTGTTTTAAAATTTATAACCATCAAACAATGCCATAAACACACAAACACACAGATCCACAAACACACACAAAAACAATATATATATATATATATATATATGTATATATATATATATTTACCTGAGCATGAAGGAGTTATGGAGACATTTCTAAACAAATTTTTTTTTGTACTGTCAAAGTTTGGATGCGAGAATCAGTATTGGGTCCTTCGAAACTAAGCGATATGGAAAAAAAATATTGTATGCCATTTTAATATTAAGATAAGATATTGAGATACAGCTCGTTCGTTACGTCTGTACTGTGCGTATTAAAGTTTGTAAAAGGAAAGAAGGTATGAGAGACGATATCATTAGATCGGCTTACAAACGCGCTACTCTCTTCGTTTCGCTAGGATGCACGGCCCAGACGCTGCGTTTCTGAAAGATAGAGATTCAATGGACTCAGATGAAGGGCAGCTAACACGGGAACAGCTCATGAAGATTGTTTTACAGGTAACCCAAGCTTTAAGCAACTTTTCTTCTTATTCTTCATATGGAGGGTCGGCATTTTCGGATAGCTGCAAAGTCTTTGGAACAAGGAAAATGGGAGGGGGATGCAAAAAATATGTACCTGCACAGGGCGGCACTAATCCCAGCTCCGCCACTGCTTATAACGTCGTTTCTTAAAGACCTTAAATCCATACAGCGTTGGGACCATCCCTATATCACGTACTCACAATGAGTCTGGTGGTGTGGGGTTGGAATGGGATATTTTGTGTATTGGAGGGTTGGGGGGGGGGTCTAGGACATAAATTAATGCATATAAATTATGACATTTATGGGATCTGAACATATAGATTTCATAATTTTGGAATTTAAAAAAAGTATGTGTGTGTGTGTGGGGGGGGGGGTCGAATTTGTAACCAACAAACGGGGTTTTTTTTTTTTACCTTTACTTTTTTTCCTTTTCTTTTTTTAATACTCACGTTGAAAAATCACGCGCACTCGCTGATCAGGTTTGAAATAAAAGACAATAATTAATTAGCTGTCTAGTTTGTGTGGGCCATTCAGAAATTAAATCACTTTTTAGACGTGAGCCTTGTTTTCAATGAGGTTTTGTCGCACCGACGTCGTTATTTTCTTCCTTGAACCAGGACAAGACAGACACGACTTGATATGTTTTGAAAATAAAGGAGTTATTTTAGTGACGGTCAGAAAGGAGATCTATTTATTTATCCGGGACAAGAAGCAAGTAAGAGATTATCGACAAGAAAGTACAAGATTATTGACAAGAAAGTACAAGACTATTGACAAGAAAGTACAAGATTATTGACAAGAAAGTAAAGATTATTGACAAGTTAGTACAAGATTATTGACAAGATAGTACAAGATTATTGACAAGAAAGTACACGATTATTGACAAGAAAGTACAAGATTATTGACAAGAAAGTACAAGGTTATTGACAAGAAAGTACAAGATCATTGACAAGAAAGTACAAGATTATTGACAAGAAAGAACAAGATTATTGATAAGAAAAGCAGAGGGGATGGAAATAATGGAGCACCCAGGGCTAGTAGACCCAGGGCTAGTAGACCCAGGGCTAGTAGACCCAGAGCTTGTAGACCCAGGGCTGGTAGACCCAGGGCTGGTAGACCCAGGGCTAGTAGACCCAGGGCAAGTAGACCCAGGGCTAGTAGACCCACGGCTAGTAGACCCAGGGCGAGCCATGATTTTTATTGCGTCCCCTAGTAGACCCAGGGCTAGAAGACACAGGGCTAGTAGACCAAGAGCTTGTAGACCCAGGGCTGGTAGACCCAGGGCTGGTAGACCCAGGGCTAGTAGACCCAGGGCAAGTAGACCCAGGGCTAGTAGACCCAGGGCTAGTAGACCCAGGGCGAGCCATGATTTTTATTGCGTCCCCGCCCCGAAAAAAAATTGGATTTGGACGAAAATTCCACCCTTCAATAAAGAGACGCTCCCAGTTGCGATTCTTTGCCCAATGGGTGAGGAGACTGGGCTTATTATTACATTAAATCTATATGATGTGTGTGTTATGAATATGAGTACATTATTTAGTCTTATGTATAGCATGTGAATTTACTCTCTGTTGCTCTGCTTAGCAAAAAAACAAAATACGAGCCAGAATGAACAATACATTACTCGTGGGCCCTCAAAATATAGAACAATAAAAAATAATGATTCGATTATGATTATATATTGTTTCATGTAGTTTAATATATGATTCAAATCTCTTTTTGTTCTATCTATCAACAGATAGCCAGTGCCATGGAGTATCTGGCGTTGCAACATTTCGTCCATCGAGACCTGGCGACCAGAAACTGTTTGGTAGGCTGTGATCTTGTGGTCAAACTCGGTGACTTTGGCATGTCCAGAGATGTGTACACCACGGACTACTACAGGGTACAATTTTATTATTCACTGCTGGAGCTTCTTCTGCTGCATTTACTAATAATTTATGAAAATTTCCTGGTCAGGTTTACAATGTATGAACTCAAATAACGTTTTAAACATAATATTTTAAATCAAAAGTCTCCCTTGTTTCTCAATTCCATTCAGTTAACGTACAATTTGTGATGCTAAAACAGGCACATATATTTTTTGATGAAAAAAAAATCATGTTCTGCAACTATGGAATACAACTGTTATTATGGTGAATTTTAAATTCATCGATTCACGAATTTATAAGCGCGACTTTATGTTTGTAAAGTAAACGAAAAGCGAATGTTGCATACGTGACGACGTACAGTTTGTAAACACGTGTCATGATTCACGCGCGAGGTCGTCATTGTATTTGCTCTTGTAACAGTGTGCTTGACTGACGTCTTGTTTCCAGGTTGAAGGCACGGCCATGCTGCCTGTAAGATGGATGCCGCCGGAGAGCATCATCTACAGGACGTTCACCACTGAATCAGACGTCTGGAGCTTTGGCGTAACGCTCTGGGAGGTCTTCACGTACGGCAAGCAACCGTGGTTTGAGTACTCCAATAGTGAGGTATTAGGAGGGGGGGGGGATTGCTAGCAGCTAAAGTTACACCAATAGTAAGGTATTATGAGCGGGGGACTATCTAGACGTCTCGATGCGGTAGTGATGTATTATGAGAGGGCAATTTTGTTAGCAGCTGATGTTACTCCAAAAGTGAGTTATTAGGAGGTGATTGTCATGAAAGAAAGTTACTCCAATGGTGAGATAATCTAAGTGGAGCAATTGATAGAAGATCTACTACAATACTGAATTTTGCGATTTCTAACTGCACCATTTACAACAATATTGAGTTATTATGTGACGCATTGGATATTGACCTTGGTTTAAATCCTCAAATAGGCAGATAATATAAGTGGTGGCAGCCATAGTAAAAATAATGAAATAACTAAATATAAATATTACGATTGGGACAGGAACTGTTAGGATTGTAACATTTTATTTAGGTTTGAGAATTATATTCAAAAGCTCATATCTCTGGTTTTGAGGGAGGGGGGGGGAGGAGGAACGCTACAAAGCTAAACCTTCCTACAAACTGAGCTATGAGGGTATACTGCATTTACTGTAGGATAACACTCTATATGTTGCAGGTCATAGAACACATCAAAAATAGCCGGACCCTCAAGCGGCCTCCCAGGACCTGTACAGACGGCGTCTACAGAGTAATGCAGGGGTGTTGGAAGCCCAACCCACAAGACAGACTGACTATGAAAGATATCGCGGAGCTCCTCCGCGAAGAAGTCTCCGGTGATCCAGTGTACATTGACATCATTGCATAGTCACTGACAGTCGGTGAATATAAGTTTTGACAACCATGAAAAATACTCTCCAATTTAACGACAAATTTCACAACCGTCGGGCAGCTGAATTTGTCATTAAAAAAAAAAAAAATCCACCAAATAGATAAATGACTGTTCATTTCGTTATCAGCTAAGTCGGAGGGGAAGTTTCAAATGCGAACATGAATTTGATATTTGAAAAAACAAATATGTAATATAAGTTTTGACAACCATGAAAAATACTCTCCAATTTAAAGACAAATTTCACAACCGTCGGGCAGCTGAATTTGTCATTAAAAAAAAAAAAAGCCACCAAATAGATAAATGACTGTTCATTTCGTTCTCAGCTAAGTCGGAGGGGAAGTTTCAAATGCGAACATGAATTTGATATTTGAAAAAACAAATATGTCTAAAATAATATGAAAATATGAAGGTTATTATTGACCTCGATGCATGCCTTGAACCAAAAGTAAGTGATGAACCCCAAAACATTGAACGCCTTCATCACAAAAAGATATGTACCAAAAGCAGTGGGTAAAATTGTATTGATTGGGTTCCCATATGATGAAATCTTGAAATAGTGCCTCAAGCCATCGTGCTATTCAACTCGACCCATCGTGCTGTTCAATTCAAGCCATCGTGCTAATTAACTCAGTCCATCGTGCTCTTCAACTCAATCCATCGTGCTCTTCAACTCAATCCATCGTGCTCTTCAACTCAATCCATCGTGCTTTTCAACTCAATCCATCGTGCTCTTCAACTCAATCCATCGTGCTCTTCAACTCAATCCATCGTGCTCTTCAACTCAATCTATCGTGCTATTCAACTCAATCCATCGTGCTATTCAACTCAATCCATCGTGCTATTCAACGCAATCCATCGTGCTATTCAACTCAATCCATCGTGCGCTTCAACTCAATCCATCGTGCTAATGAACTCACTCCATCATGCAATTCAACGCAATTCAATTCAATCCATCGTGCTATTCAACTCATTCCATCGCATTATTCAACTCAATTCATCGTGCTGTTCAATCTTAGACATAAACAATTGAAGTGGCCTTTATTCGTCTGTCCTAAGTTGAGCTTTCAAATTGTAAGTGTTAGGATATTCCCATTGTTAACAGTGGTCTGTCTCTCGCCAAACTCATTTAAGTAAAGACTTTGAATATACGTAAAGCCCGGTGATACTTCCGGGGGATTAAATGCAAAATAATCATATTGATTAACTGACCTGATATGAACAATAAAAGGCTATGGAGAAAAATGCATGTTTTTTAAAATGAAAAAAACAACAACAACAAACAAACAAACAGACAGACATTTGTTGAAACTAGAACCTTTGCCGCCACATAATTTTTGTCTCTGTGAACTTTGACGGGACCCAACAGGACAAAATATCATCAACATTCGAAATAAGAAATATTTCATAAACTATTGAGTCTCATATACAGTTTATTTGTTTGATTCCGGTGTCATAAGGTGCACATGAAGCTAAAAATCAAGTCCCAAAAATCACGTGACTGCATTATCTACATGGATGTCATCTACACTGTTCAATAGTTTGGGCAAATGTCATCTACACTGTTCATTAGTTTGGACATATGCCATCTACACTGTTCAGTAGTCTGGACGATGTCATTTACACTGTTCAATAGTTTGGACAGGTGTCATCTACACTGTTCAATAGTTTGGACGTGTGTCATCTACACTGTTCAATAGTTTGCACGTATGTCATCTACACTGTTCAATAATTTGGACGTATGTCATCTAAACTGTTCAATAGTTTGGACGTATGTCATCTACACTGTTCAATAATTTGGACGTATGTCATCTACACTGTTCAATAATTTGGACGTATGGCATCTACACTGTTCAATAATTTGGACGTATGTCATCTACACTGTTCAATAATTTGGACGTATGTCATCTACACTGTTCAATAGTTTGGACGTATGTCATCTACACTGTTCAATAGTTTGGACATATGTCATCTACACTGTTCAATAGTTTGGACGTATATCATCTACAGTGTTCAATAGTTTGGACGTATGCCATCTACACTGTTCAATAGTTTGGACGTATGCCATCTACACTGTTCAATAGTTTGGACGTATGTCATCTACACTGTTCAATAGTTTGGACGTATATCATCTAAACTGTTCAGTAGTTTTGACGTATGTCATCTAAACTGTTCAATAGTTTGGACGTATGTCATCTAAACTGTTCAATAGTTTGGACGTATGTCATCTAAACTGTTCAATAGTTTGGACGTATGTCATCTACACTGTTCAATAGTTTGGACGTATGTCATCTAAACTGTTCAATAGTTTGGACGTATGCCATCTAAACTGTTCAATAGTTTGGACGTATGCCATCTAAACTGTTCAATAGTTTGGACGTATGTCATCTAAACTGTTCAATAATTTGGACGTATGTCATCTAAACTGTTCAATAGTTTGGACGTATGTCATCTAAACTGTTCAATAGTTTGGACGTATGTCATCTAAACTGTTCAATAGTTTGGACGTATGTCATCTAAACTGTTCAATAGTTTGGACGTATGTCATCTACACTGTTCAATAGTTTGGACGTATGTCATCTAAACTGTTCAATAGTTTGGACGTATGCCATCTAAACTGTTCAATAGTTTGGACGTATGCCATCTAAACTGTTCAATAGTTTGGACGTATGTCATCTAAACTGTTCAATAATTTGGACGTATGTCATCTAAACTGTTCAATAGTTTGGACGTATGTCATCTAAACTGTTCAATAGTTTGGACGTATGTCATCAAACTATTCAATAGTTTGGACGTATGTCATCTACACTGTTCAATAGTTTGGACGTATGTCATCTAGACTGTTCAATAGTTTGGACATCGCATATGAAGACCAGCTGCTTTAGTGAAGGATATTTATGTTTACTGTTGTTGAATGACAAAGACATTATAACAATGTGTTGTTGATGTTGTCCCCTTGGGGCAGAGGTTTTTGATGTAGCCCCCTTGGGGCAGAGGCGTGCCAGGTTAATTTTTTTTTTTTTTGGTTGCTTTTTAAACCATTGCTTCGATTATTGATGCACATAGTATGTTGAAGAAGGATCGTATTAAATTTAAGTGCATTATAATACAAGATACACCCGTGACATGCATTTAGTGCATAAAGCTCAACATGCATCATTTAGTGCATGATGCTCCACATACATCATTTAGTGCATGATGCTCCACATACATCATTTAGTGCATGATGCTCCACATACATCATTTAGTTAATGATGCTCCACAAACATCATTTAGTTCATGATGCTCCACATACATCATTTATTGCACGATTCTCCACAAACATAATTTAGTGCATGATGCTCCACAAACATAATTTAGTTAATGATGCTCCACATACATCATTTAGTGCATGATGCTCCACATACATCATTTAGTTCATGATGCTCCACATACATCATTTAGTGCATGATGCTCCACATACATCATTTATTGCACGATTCTCCACAAACATAATTTAGTGCATGATGCTCCACATACATCATTTAGTGCATGATGCTCTCGACAATCTTGAGATTTTTTTACGTATTATTGAGATCTACATCATAACTTTTCTTTTTTTTTTACTGCTTAGTTTCCGCTGCTACTTTTACCGTAAGACTGCTGTGTGTGCATATTTATAGAAATAATTCAATTTAATAACCGATTTGATTAAGTTGTTATTTAACCCAGACCCATCAATTGTTATTTTACATCTTTTTGAGGGGTTTCATTTTTACAAAATTTTCAAATTATTCGTTTAAAAAAAGTTGGTCCATACCCCACCTAATCGCCCCCCCCCCTCCCAAAAAAATAAATAAAGCGTTGCTGTCCCACCCTCTCCCAATTAAAGGTGGGGCCAAAAAAGGTCACCATGCTATCTATACAAGTCTGAATACTGGTATAACAGTTTATTCCTATCACTACTTATAAAAATGTTGAACTGCGATAAAGATTTTCATTAGATTAATGAAAGATAAAAAATGTATGTAAATAAAATAATATGTTGAGCTTTAATTATGATAGGATATAATACAAATTCAAACGTACAGGGAAAAAACGGTCCATTTTTATGGCATTCCAGGGGGGACAAGAGCCTTAAATTAACGTGTTAGAAGCCATTTCATTGCTATCACACATGGGCACCAAAAGTTGTAACCGAAGCCGCTGTAAAACATGTCCCTATGTGATTGAAGCTGCTTTCCCCCCATGGAAATATTAAGAATCAATGATGGTTTTACTTGCACAAGTCGCAACGTGATTTATCCAATCCTTTGTAAGGCGTGCGGAAAGTCATACACAGGAGAGACAGGTCGTCGCCTTGAAGACCGTTTTAGAGAACACCTGCTCTATATCAACAAACAAGCCAAACATTTCAAAGATGCTAATCATAATGGAATATTATACATCTGAGCTACTGGTATATTTTATGCAAATAACATACCTGATATGACAACTAAAAACATTTCGTACTTTGACTCCATACTGTATAAACTAAAGTCACATTTTACAAAGCTGCAATGTCATTTTTACAGTTTCGTTCTTACATTGTACCCATTATCTCTCCGTTCTTCTGAGCTTTATTTATGTTAGAGGCTTGTGCCCATTCATGCTTATTCTTTCCTTTTCTTTCATTTTTTTTAGTATAGACGGGATACACATATATATTTTGTAAAATTTAATTTATAATTAAATTAATATTTATTTTTTTTACTGATGAAGGCATTCGCCGAAACGTTTGAATTTGTATTTTCACAATCATAATTAAAGCTCAACAAGAATTGTTTAATTTACAAAAATTGATTGTGTCTCATTAATCTTCCTAACACTAACTTATTTTATATTAAGAGGCATGTAACTATGATGTTACCATTAAAAAAAAAAGAACGAAACAAACAAACTATATCTGTTTTAGTGCTGCGGTCCAGAATATCGTTTCAACAACTGGTATGTGTGCGATGGTAAGGAACACCATACTGCCGAGCAGTGGCGTAACAACGGCTTGGCATTGGGGCAGTTGCCAAGGGCGCCGGCCTGTGCCAGTTCAATAGGGTGCCGCTAAATCTCTAATTTTTAAAATTTTTATCAATTTATCAAGGGCGCCAAAAATAAATTATCCAAGGGCGTCAAAACACCCGTTACGCCAATGACTCCCAATGATCGAATTGCACCCCCTATGTGGGGGACGTATGCTCCGCTTCGGGAAACACTGTTATAGGTTAAATCAAGTGAATGTCCTAGATGCTAGACTGCAGAAATGACCACAGTGTGTCTGCTTTTCAATGCACTGTCTACACCTTAGACCAGCCTTGAGACGCTCATATGTTGATCCCTTTGTTTGCCCCTATTCGTATTATGATAAAAAAAAAATTATATTATTCCTTTTATGCTCGACAATCCCATAGAAGGTGAAATTCAATTTTATATAGATTTCTAGAACAAACTACTTTTAAATATAGACAAAAAAAACAACAACATTTACTACAGTATGTCAAATAATACGATAAGAATTCCCCCGGCCTTTGAATGGATGCTACAGCTCGGGTCAATATTGATTGATAATGAAATGTCGTTGTTCACATTTCCCATTTTTTTCTTTCTCGTAGATGTAAGCAGAGATATTTTTAGTTTAACATTTATCAATAAAAAGGACATGACACTAGGCGGGTGACTGACCTCAAAGCCATTTCCATCACGATTTTATCTATATTTATCTATCTTGCATCTAAACTCTCACGGAATCGTATAATATATTTAAGCGATCCTGAAATGTATAAAGCAAAAAAAAAAAAAAAAAAAAAAAAATAAAAAGAAAAAAAAACAAGAAAAGAAATTTAAAAAAAAAAAAAAAAAAAAAAATAGAAGATATATATACACGAAGAGTATTTTAAACATTCAAATAAAGATACGTTTTGAGAGGAGGCGAGGGGAAGATGAAAAAAAACAAACCTGCTAATGAATCATTGATCTGGGACAGATATAATGAGTAGTTATGACAGTAGGCGAAGACACTGGTTTAGACTGAGCATATTTACATTATTACTTGACATTCTTCGAGAAACAAATACTTATATGGCGGTGCACGCCAGGATCCCCATTGCACCCTATGACCTGCCTGTCCTCGTGCTAATTTCGTACATGGAATGAAAGTTACCCCCCAACCCCAACCCTAAACCAAAAACAATGAACATAAATGAATAGATTTTAGCATAAATAAGTAATGATAAATAGCTATGTCAACGTGTATTGAAGGCTGGGTGAATCATGACATTTTCCAATAGAAAAGGGGCGTTGCGCCGAAATATTAGGACTCTTAAGACACTTAACTGAAATAGGGTAGGTGCTATTGCCCTCAACAGTTTCAAAAAGAACCATGGCATCATTGGCGTAGGTAGGGTTAGTTTCGCACGGGGCGGTTCAAGAATATTTCCGCCCTTTCCTCCATTAAAAAAAAACAACAAAAAAAAACAAACAAACAAAAACGCCACAGTAGACCGAAAATTTGGCCCCTTTATATAAAGTAAAAAGTGTCGCTTGGGGCAGACCGCACCCTCCGCAACCCTATTTCCTACGCCACTGATGACATTTGGTTGTGGTGGCGGTTAAAATACCAAGAAATAGGGGTTCTCGTTATATGTTTCACTAATATAAGACATTGCTTGCAATTTAGGCTAACAGAGATTAATGACTTAATGATTCTGTTTTTTTAAAGAGCTTATCTTCGCTTTGATGATCAAAACAAATCATTATGCGCTAACATCAAGTTTTACAGTGATTACCGATTGCCGACGTTGTGTAACACATGTTGCTGCAAGGTCAATGAACTTGCTCTCCTGTGATTCATTTTTTTCCCCCAATGCAGTTATCTCCCCGTAATTAAATGTTGGCGAGGAAGCCAAGGAAGATAACCGTCGGAGACGACAGCTACAGTAAAAATTCAGTTTCGCCCACCCCCACTGTAAGGCTTGTCGTCAGCTTTCAGATTTGAAAAGACGTTGTACTCAATCGTGCCATTCCAATATAGTGCACGCATGATTGTGTTCTATCTAGCTTTAGAATGAACAGAAATGCTTTTGTTGTAACAATTTTAACATTGTCAGCAATAAAGAATTTGGTTACGGTCACAATCCGAACCGCTAAAGTACGGTTAAAAATATAAAATAATACAGATTAAAAAAATTTGAACACAAAGTACATGGCAGCAGTGTTTCTCAAACTGGGGTCTGCATTTTCAGGGGCACCCTGAAGAAGTCCCTGAGATAAAAATGTTGGTCTATTTACGATTGTTGCCCTGGCTGTTACGTCCCGTGGAGGAATACATTTTAGTTACCATGAGACTTGATATATTCACTAAACTTTGAGAACCGCTAGTATTGTATGGTGGTATAGGTTCAATTCTTTTTCAGAATCCAGCAGCGAGTGAATCGAATGTTAAGGTCCACTGTGTTTCCAGAAATCTTTCGCATAGTGTGAAGCGTCAGTTAGTATCTCTCTCTCAGATCTTCATTAGCCAGCATGTCAATTCTTAGAAAATAAGAGCTAAACTTTGGGCTAACCAAGAGGATGGAACATTGCTAACCTAATTTTTTACAGTCCTTTGCAGAAGAACGATTGTGTATAAAAATGGCTCCATCTTTGTAATGCCTAACATTTTGTTATATCTTTCTCTTTTTTTTTTTTTTTGGTCACTGGTAACATTTTCTTTCCAGAAAGGTGCTGGTTATATTTTGAATGTTCTATCATCTTAATTAAATGGTTTATTTAGACGAGCTTTAAATTGTTAACTTAAATAATATCAAATACTAATTTATATTTAAAATTTCAAAAGTAGTTTTTTTTAAGGTTATAATGCTCTCAAAAAAAGTTAATTGAATATGACGTTTCGTATTTTAAATTTGGTTTTACTGTAGTTAAGTCTAGTGAGGAAGAGAAACTAGTATGTCTTTTGTGATCTGATGATCTAAAACCCAACAAGTTTTGTGTTCTGAAGTGTTGGCATCCACTTCTCTAAATCCCAACAAATTTTGTGTTCTGATGTGTTGGCATCCACTTCTCTAAAGCCCAACAAGTTTTGTGTTCTGATGTGTTGGCATCCACTTCTCAAAATCCCAACAAGTTTTGTGTTCTGATGTGTTGGCATCCACTTCTCTAAAGCCCAACAAGTTTTGTGTTCTGATGTGTTGGCATCCACTTCTCAAAATCCCAACAAGTTTTGTGTTCTGATGTGTTGGCATCCACTTCTCTAAAGCACAACAAGTTTTGTGTTCTGATGTTTTGGCATCCACTTCTCTAAATCCCAACAAGTTTTGTGTTCTGATGTGTTGGCATCCACTTCTCTAAATCCCAACAAGTTTTGTGTTCTGATGTGTTGTCATCCACTTCTCTTAATCCCAACAAGTTTTGTGTTCTGATGTGTTGGCATCCACTTCTCTAAAGCCCAACAAGTTTTGTGTTCTGATGTGTTGTCATCCACTTCTCTTAATCCCAACAAGTTTTGTGTTCTGATGTGTTGGCATCCACTTCTCTAAAGCCCAACAAGTTTTGTGTTCTGATGTGTTGGCATCCACTTCTCTAAATCCCAACAAGTTTTGTGTTCTGATGTTTTGGCATCCACTTCTCTAAAGCACAACAAGTTTTGTGTTCTGATGTGTTGGCATCCACTTCTCTAAAGCACAACAAGTTTTGTGTTCTGGTGTGTTGGCATCCACTTCTCTAAAGCACAACAAGTTTTGTGTTCTGATGTTTTGGCATCCACTTCTCTAAAGCACAACAAGTTTTGTGTTCTGATGTGTTGGCATCCACTTCTCTAAAGCACAACAAGTTAAAAAGACACATGGAACGAAGTATCCCTGCTCAATAAAAAATAAAAAAAGATGTCGACTCCTTAAACGCGAACGATTGCCCAAATCCAGGCTTGATGACACATGCCCGTTTCCGCAGAACATTAAGACTTGTCTAAAAGTTTTAAGGACAAAAGCTGCAGCCAAGAAACCCTACAACATCGGAGAATAGTTGATATCACTATGCTACAAAGACAATGTCGAATTAGCTGGCAAGTTCTGAACCAGAGAAGATAAAGCACGTTTTCCTTTCAAATGACACTTTTAGGCGGCGAATAGCGGAGATGTCTGATGACATAATCTCGCAGTTGGACTCGAAGATTCAGAGTTCCATTTTCAACTTCTTTGCGATCCAGCTTGATGAAAAGATGGATGTCGCCAACTGAGCCCAATTTTGCGCCTGCGTACGATATTTACATGGCAAACAACTGGAAGATTATTATTTATTTTTCAAACTTCTCAGTACCAGAACAACTGGCAAAATAAATGTTTAATATTTGGACAGATTCTTTCAGGCGCATGGTATCAAATAGGAGTATGCCATTGGCATATGTTCTGACGGCACTCCATTCGTGAATGCCGTTCTCGTTTTCAAATTTAAGTTAAGCAAAAAATCCCCACTCATTATTGGCACACACTGCACTATTCAACGTGAAGTCTTAATGGTGAAAACCATCCCTGGTGAGTTGAAAAATATTCTCAGTGAAGTGATTACTGCAGAGAACTTTATTAAAGCGATGCGAATGCAGTCAACTTCCGCTTTTCCTTGAGTTATGAAAAGAAATTGGTTCCGGATTTGAAACAAGCTTGTTGCACGCCCACGTGAGGTGTCTTTCTAAAAGGAAAAGTTTGAAAAGAGTTTTCATGCCACATGAAGAACCAGACATGAACCACAATTATCTGTCAGAATTCTGATATCCTTGTCATTAAATGGTCGACATATTTGAATCCTTGAATTCAATCAACACGAGGCTTCTAGGACAAGATATCGCAGTGCTTCATTGTCATGAAACATTGGCAGCTTTCAAAATGAAGCTCAAACGATGGCATGCAAAGTTAGAAAAGGGGAACTCGGCCCCATTTACCACAGCCAAATGCACACATTGATGGAAATGAACTTTACGTCGATGGCAATATCTTTGATGTGATGAAACTACATGTATCGATTCTTAGCAAAGAAATTTCTCATTACTTATAAGAATTTTAAAAGTACTGTTGCTTCATTATCATCTCATTTGCACTCTCCATTAGTGACCTGCCTTCGGAGGACAATTTAATCCAAGAACAGTTCATTGATTTGATAAGTGATGGTGTTGCAAAACTTGTCTCCCGTGAAGTGTGTTGTATTATTGTTTTTTTTTTGGAATGAGATGCTGCAAAGATGGCTCAAAGATGGCTGATTCCATTTGCAAACACCTATACGTGTGAGACGGCAAACTACTTAATCTCAAAACAGAATCCCGAAACAGATGCACAAAAATAACATAAGAGTTGCACTGGCCAAACACAAGCGAACCCTATAATAAACCTATAACAAATAAGGCATAGCTACTCTTCTTAACTGTACATTTGATTAATACGTTTTGTAATTCTCTGAATACAATTTTTTATTCACTATTTTTTTAACAGTAGCCTATATTTTAATTGTAGTTAATTATAAAGGGTCCGCAAGCATTACAACAAATTGTAAAGAGGCCGTCACGCAAGAATTTATAAAAGCGTTTGAGAACCATTGAGCTGAATTTTTTATTTTTTTTAAAAATGATATTTAAGCGTATTTTCACTTCCATCTCGGCTGTTATAGATCCATAGACAATAACAATGCTCATTAAATTGTCCGTCCATTTGAATATTTATAAGTCTATAATTTAAGTACCTACTATAGTTGCTTGAACTTATTACACACACAAAATAAACAGTGTTTCCTTTTTAAATAATAGAGATAAAACTAAAGATACCACTCTATATATCGTACTATTTGTATGTGTTATATAATTCCACTTATGACCAAGAAAGACATGATAGGGACCAAAAAATCAATTAAAAAATCTAAGGACCGTACAGATTTTCTGGCGCGTTTAACATCATAATACTGTGACAGCCCCTGTATTAAACTTCTTTTAATAAGGGCTTAGAAATTCCGTGGGTATTCACAAATCTTTCGGTAAAAGACATTACATTTTGGCGTATCATATGTCACCCTTACGAAGAGTTTCCCGACATTTTTTTTTTTTGTAACAGGACCACTTTTTAAAACGTCAAAATGACTAACGACTCCATTTTATAGTTAACAGTTGTTAAGTAGTGACCCTTGACCCTGAAAGATTTTTAAAAATTAATAGGACAACAGAAAATAGATGAGGTATTATGAACTCATTAAAAACAAAGATTAAAAATAAACATCTTTAATCATTAAATTAATTTTTGTTTTAATGTTTCAGCCGAGAACCCAACATGAAACTAAGTGACTTTATTTGGGTCTGCAATCCAAAATTTGGGAACCAGGGCTCTATTACGCAGACCAACTTATTTAGCCAATTCTCCCTTTGCTTGCTCTACACCAGTGGTTCCCAGACTTTTAAGTTTGGCGGACCGGTGAACAAGTTTCGAATTTTTTACTAGGGACCGGTGCATGATTTATTGTTATACTTTTATTTCTATTTGACAATAAATATTTATGTTATGGGGACCGGCAGCGTTAGGCATGCGGACCGGTGAAGGTCCACGGACCACCATTTGGGGACCACTGCTCTAACACTACACAATCCTGAACTTTTTATCTGTAACTAGACGGAGCCCGCCAAAGATTGGCGACAGCAATGCATGAACTTCCCATCTACTAAAATTGCTTGACAAAGACGTGAACTCAAGTTGCGCACATTTAAGAATGCAAATTTTGCTACACCCCTGCCATAACCTCAACCCCCCCTCACCTCNTTTATTTTTCCATGATACGTCACTGCACACTTTTTATTTCACGCAAGTCGTTAACTTATTCTACAGTGCAACTTTTGGAAGCCTGCTTAATTTCAGTATTACCTGCTCGCGTGGGAATTCAACGTCTGATATTAAACACCGCATAAACCAACTAATCAAGAAGGCTAGGAACATAACACAAACTAAACATCCTTCACTTGAAAAACTATTTGAAGAAAGATGTTTTTTTTAAAAACTAAACACATTTTGGATGATACAACCCATCCATGGGCGCCCGCAGGAAGGGGCAAGGGGGGCACTTGCCCCCCCCCCCGGCTTGATTGGATAAAAAATTTTTAGACAAAAATAGAAAAAAAATTTATTAAAAAAAAAAGAAAAAAAAGAGAAAATAACTAATTGAAAAACTATTTGAAGAAAGATGTTTTTTTTAAAAACTAAACACATTTTGGATGATACACCCCATCCATGGGCGCCCGCAGGAAGGGGCAAGGGGGGCACTTGCCCCCCCCCCCGGATTGATTGGATAAAAAATTTTTAGACAAAAATAGACACAAAATTTATTAAAGTAAAGAGAAAATAAAGAGAAAGTAACTAAGCTGATGTCCTGTCGGCTCGTTCACCATACAAATACGCTACAGTAAATTAAAACTATATTAAAACATTACTAAAAATGTTTTGCCCCCCCCCCACCCTGGAAAGTTAATCGATTTTTTTGCCACTCCCTAGAAAGTTTTCTGCGGGCGCCCATGAACCCACCCTCGGCATCACAAATACTTAGGATCGCGGGCCGTTCGGGACGAATTCTTTCCATCAGGGCGAGGACTGACAGATATACAAATTCTTTTATTCCTCAATCTGTACGAATTTACCGGCGTGCTCCCTCTGAAGTCACACATCTTAATGGGAACTAATAAGTCCCGGAATTTGCTAAGAGAACTCACTGAATGGCTGTTTGAAATAATTTATTATAAATGTCTTGTGTTCAAATTGTTTTATTTATATGCTGAAAATGTATAATGCAATCAAAAAACATTTTCATTTATTTGGATCAATAAAAGAATCGTATCTTATTTTATCTTATCTTATGAATTATATTAATATTCTCATGTCCCAAACACTTTTAAACCGAATAATTTTTACATAATACTTAAATTGAGACGATTTCATTTCCGAAAAGAAAACATTACGCACCAAACGCAATTGCTTTATTAAAAAAAATATATATATCATATATAGCGTAGTTATCGGGAATTATATTTTTCGCGCTAGTGAACTCATTATTGAACCAAACTCTGGCGTATCTATAAATAGCTTGCGTGGTGTTTGAACCGTATTGGTGTTTGACCTTTGCTGGCAAATTATAGATATAGACTAGTAAATGACCAATAAAAAATCGACGTTAAGATGGCAATTTATAACAATGCATTACGTGTTTAAATTAAATTGTCAGAACTTTTTTTAAACGTGCAAATGCATAGTTTGAATATTGTGGAGAGTCGGACCACGACGGCGCCTGACGTAATCCGTCTGACCGAAGGATCAAGCTTGTGGAGCACGACGGACCCAAGGATCAAACGCCTGACCAATTACGGCCGTCTGACACCCAGACACGACCATCCATCTGACCAGGGCATTTACCTGGGACGTCTAGACCATGGCGGCAATTGAGAAAAGGGGCGGCGCAAGTACAGACCCAGGGACCTATAAATAGGGACCTCTGGACGGGACGAGGGAGAGCGCGAGCGGATGGTTAGAAAAGGGAAAGCGGCCGGACTGTGATCGGGAGAGCAGGGAGAAGTGAGAGTCGGAAGATGAGTGATAGAGTAAGCAAGTGATAGACCAAATAAAGAACACGAGTTTAATGATCCAATGTATCACCGGAGTTGTTTACTTATTGAGTACCCGATTCAGATGAAGTGTGTCAGATAGTAAGTAAGGTTCCCTTACAATATATAAATAACTATAATTTGTGTATAATAATTTTAAAATGTTAATTTTATATATAAATCATGTCCCTTGCCTATTTGTTGACATGTAATACGTGACGTATTGTTACCAACACCAATATTTCACTTTAACTTTTATAGTAGGGGATTGATCTATGACGCAGATGGTCCACACATCTATTCATATTTTGCCTCTTGCTGTCCTCTCGCATATAACACCTCAGCTCAATTTTAATGTTTGTATTTGTGTTATTTTTTTTTGTTTACTGAAGAAGGCTTCTTGCCCACACGTCATTTGTTTTGTTGCGTCCTTTCATTTTCAGGTTTTACCGTACCTTGTTTCACACATTTCCTAATATTTTGGCCTACATCTTTTGTAGAACGTTGATAGAATTTACATGTTTTAGACGGATTGATGTCTTCATAAAGAATATTTCTTTTCTCCAAGATTTTCCTTGTATTATAATGGATGACTAAAATTGCAGTTGTTGATTGTTGCATTTTTATACGTTTCCAGACCTTAAAATTAAGTGCCATTGCCATCAAGTTGGTCCTTGTCTTCATTCATTATATGTTACTGCAGGTGTGATTATTAAATAAAAAAAAAACAACTCTCTAAATATAATTCTTAAAGTATATTACTTTTTTTTTTTCCTGCTGCTAATTATTGAGAATGTATGCATACCTTATCTGCAGTTGAATGTGTGCATACCTTATCTGCAGTTGAATGTGTGCATAACTTACCTGCATTTATATACCCTTAAAAAAAAGTGTGCTTGAAATAAAATAATTACTTCTAGTGTGAATATTATGAGGTCTGATTGGCATAAAAAGGCTTTCCATATGTTTATAACAGGTATATTGTTATATTAAAATAAACACTTTTTTTTTGGATCAGAATATTTTAATTCAGATTGACAGTAAAAAATATACATCTGAATATGTTTCAATCAAAGCAGAGGTGTTGCTGTTAAAATGAAACACCCCCCCCCCACCCCACCAACACAAAGTTATTAAAAAAACAACAAAAAACCACACTTCAACATTATGGCATATTATTATTAAAAAAATAAAATAAAACTTGACTAAAAAGTAAAAGTCATTCAATAAAAATAACACATTTCTATTTGACCATAAAAGTATTAAAAGCAGGATGTTATCTTTTCCTCTTTCCTAACCACAGGTACTGATGAATTTTCCAATAAGAACGAACTGAAGATGCTATTAAAACTGTTTTTTTTGGTAGGCAATTATGAAAAGTTAGGAAACAATAATCGAGTCTGGGAATATATTTTACATATGGCAAAAAACAAAACAAGTAGGCTACTAGTTATTGTTAAAAAAAATGTTTAATCTAGAAAAGTTTTAATTTTTGTGGAAAACATGTAGATCTAAATGAGGAGCATCTAAATAATATTTGAAAAAAATTATTTTGTGGAAAAAACAAAACACCTCCAAATAAAGTGGGAAAAGCTCTTAAAGAAGAGGGAAATGGAAAAAAAAAACAACAGCACAGTTTCAAGGTAAATCTTTTAATAAATACTTTTTTGTAAGTCTTTTCAGATTCATTGAAATTAAGAAAAGCATTTCATCTTCATCAACATGTTTAAATTCAACCTTAAAATGCCATTAATTTAGCTCAAGATACAAAGTAATTAACTTCATTTTATTGGAAATTAAATCTTTAAAAAATGCCAGCACCAACAAAATGTAATTTAAAATATAAGAGACTTTGACAGAGAAATCTCAGTGGTATGCTTAACAAATGGTTAATTATAAAACATATAAAATGAAACACAGTATTTTCAAATGAAATTGAGGTAATAAATAAAAAAAATTAAAAATAAACTTCTCAAATGGTACATGGTATTGAATTTTAACATGTCTTAAGAGAAAATATTATTTTCTATAGAAGGCTTTCAAATATCAACATTGCAGTACAACAAATCTGGTCCCAGCTGATGTTCAAAATCTTAACTAAATTGTAAGAAATGAAGTGGCTGTTGAGTATAAAAAAATTCACACCTTCTTAATCTTAAAATTGTTCTGTAAAGATTAAATTACTGAAGCGACCATACCTCATCACATCAACATTCCATCAATAGTTTGAATTCAGTTCATGTTAGTTGCTGGCAACACTACAGCTACCACATTACAAAACTGTAACTATATTGAATGGTGACACACACACACACGCATTGTCATGCAATACTTAAAGAAATATAACTTTTAAAATCCTGCTTAACTTTATGAAATTTTTATAAATAATTTTCGTGAAAACTGTAGAAATGGCTTTAGGTCAAACATGTAAACACAAAGAGTTTATATTTTAGCTTTCATAGCAAAGAGGTCTCCCAACTTCTGCGCCAGCATGATGTTTCCTGTCAGTTTCAGCTTCCCCCCTAGAAAAGCCTGTAAACAATACCATGAGTCAGATATTAAAAGATGGAGTGGCCCTTGCACACATGTTTTTGAGAGCGTAAAAGAACGATTACTTTAATTTACTTTAAATCAATGTGATACCTTGAAAACTTTTAGTGACCATTAGCTGAAACTTACAATGTTTAAGTATTATTTATAGAATTTTTTTTTATCAGAAGAGCATTTGTCAATGTTATTCCTAAAAGTTGGGACTTGCAAAATTAATTTACAGCATCTTCGTTTTGATTGGGGGGACAGTCATATATTTTATTGATTTAGCTCACAAAGCTCTTCAACGTTACTTCACATTTGGGACATACAAAAAAAAAAGAAGATGATTATGGGCTACCGCAGTTATTACAATTTGTTAGATATATAAGTGAAGGCTCTTCCAGGTTCAGAAAACCAAACCTCTACTGAAAAGGAAACTGAAGACCAAATAGTCAGCAATATGGCTTCACACTTTGGCAATGGCTCAGCTGAAACCAACCACAGCATGAAAGAAAAATAACATGACACACCTGAACATGTTCAGTGGTTTTCAAAAGCAGGCGGTCACCAGAAATGTTCTTTCCTTTATTTGTTCTTGACAACAAAGCAAGCATACCCCAACTTATTACTCTGATACTACAATCCAGCCACTGTAACGCCACTGGCGCCAAGCTGTCATCCACATGATGTTCCTTAAACCGGGTTATCCAGCAGCATGAAGAGAGGCGATTTGCTGTGTAGAGAACCAGCTTATAATCCTAAAAAAATTAATAATCCCCGACCTTGTAGATTTAGTCGTGCAAAATCTACACCTTTGTCACATTGTGACAAACGATGACAGCGAAGAAAAAACAACAAAAAACAATCCAGCCATAATCTCCAATGATAAATAAGCTCACTCGTTACTCATCACTAACCTTTTGAGCATCAAGTTTACCCGAGACCAGGTCAACAAAGTTCTCATCCGTTATGGTCAGAGTACAATCAGCCTTGCCAGATGAAGGATTCCCCTCGTAAACCTCACCATTTTTTGAGTTTTTCATATCTACAACTGCAAAACAAACAAACAAACCACAGGTGCAAATTAAGATTAACAATAAAATTTACAACAGCAGTTTTAGAGTCTTATATTTTAATGGTTTATTGAATTGGCCTCCTAAACACACAAGAAAATGAACAAACCCCATGTTGAAACTTGTGCACCATCTTTGGTGATGTTCCACTGGAAAACTGCATTGATTTTAGCAGCAAGACCAGGGTTGGACTTGACCTGTTCTGCCATCAGTTTGAATATTTCTGTACTTTTAAGTGGGCCGGTCTGAAAACAAAAGCACCTTTTAATTGAGTTATGTTTTGAACTTTCAACACCCTTTGGCCTTGAATTTTTAAATCCTTTATATTAACTTCACTTTGATCGTGTGTTTCTTTGTTTCTGGGTGTACGGCAATATATTTGCAAGGCTACCTGACCCACTTCCAGCCAAATTATCGAGCTGCACCTTAGCACATAGACTTGTTGGATTACAACACATTCTTTAAAATTTTCAGCCCCACCCCTCTACCCCAAAAATTCGTTTTTCCAGTTTTTCAAGGGAAATATGACGCCACTGACTTATCTAAATTAAATTCCCGATAACTGTGCTAAATGAGATTCGTAAAAATATCGCAAGTTTGGTGTGCAATATTTTCTTTTGTTTTTCTGAAATAGTGAGTGAAATAAATCTGCAGTGTAAAAGTGGGTGGAACATTTGAATATTAATATAAAATAAAAAAAATAAAAAATTGCAAATAATGGATTTAAATGAAAAACACTGTTTTTAAGGGGTTGTTTAATTTATATTTAGAACAGTTATTTTTTAAAGTTTTTAAAAATTTCATAGTAATTAGTTTGGTTAAATAGCTTTGGGGACATAATTATTATTTTTTACTGAAAGTAAATTGTTATCAAGAAACGTTTTTTATATGCAACATGGCATTTTGAAAGCTTACTGGCAATTATAGAAATGAGGATGCTGAAAATATTTTTATTTCAATATAAATTTGTATTTGTTTGAATATGAAAGCTTATTGCTCTTAGATAGCCTACCTGCTGTGAAACAACTTCACTAACTGCAGCTGGTGTCAAATCAACATAGGCGCCAGTTATGCAAATATTACCATTATCCACAACCTTAAGAACAGATACTCAAGTCTTTATTATGGCTGACATTGAATGGTAAGTTTTATCACAATTATACTGCTAGTACATTTTATTTACAAAAATTACCTAGGGAAATAAAACTTTAAAAAAAAAAATTGGTTTGTGAGGCGGTTTCACAAATAATTTAAATTTATATCAGATTCCATCGATAATAATACAAAATTTTACAAATAATTCAACTTCTGGCAACTGTTCAAAACAAAATTTAAAAGAAGCACCACTTTAATAGCAATTTTAGTGATGAGAGTAGAAGTTGTTTTGTCAAGTGTGTCTTACTTTTGTCTGGAAATGGATACGATTTCCTTCTTTCCACATCTCAGTTAGGAGAGTCTGCCCTGGTAGGACAGGCTTAGCAAATCTCACCTAAAATAAACAAGAAATATAACTTTCACGATATTTGTACTCTTTATTGACATGCTAATGCAGAGTTTGAAGCAAAATTCACATATTATATTTCAATCTATATAGTTTTGTGAAAATTATTTTCCTTAAGACAATTATTAGAGCTAATCACCTTCACAGCTTTAAACCGGCTCATATCATTGTTAGCATATGTGGCCATAACATGACGTACTGCATAGCCAAATGAACACAGGCCATGCAGGATTGGCGTCTTAAATCCTGCAATAACAAACAAAATGAAATGTGACGTTTAGAGAAGAAAAAGGCATATGGTTGGGTAGAATTAAGAAATGACAAAACTATTGATCTTACCTCCCATTGCAGCAAAGCTGGGGTCAATATGAAGGGGATTGGGATCTCCATTTAGTCTATATAAGGCAGCCTGGAAATGCACATCCATTGGTAAGATAATTAAACAATTATTAATAAATTATTCAATCGATCTTTCAACAAAAATTGATGAAATACCAGTGAATATCTAGGTCAAAGATTTTTTTTGAAGAACTTCTTCATATAAATAACTGTAATCAATTGAATTTTACAATTAACATTTTTAATGTTTGTATGTAGGGCTGTTAAACCATTACTTAATTTCTAACGTAAGTATTAAATATCATGGTCATGTTTTTTTTTTCTTTTCAAAACGATAATAAAAAAAAGTATTTTTTTCTCTATATTACAATCCCAGAATTTTCAGCCATGAGATGGGTAAGAGCATGTTGCCAGCCAGTATGGGAATTCATATAAATTTGGGCAGCCTGCCCATTCTTAAAAAGTGAGTCAAAGGCACCCATTTTCTATACACATTTTAAGGGGTTTTCCAAACATTATGAATGTAACCAATATAAAGGAAAAGAAAAAAAACATAAATTAGAAAAGCATCACTGGTTTTAACATATATTACTTCTATACCAATGGGTTTTCCAGAAAGCATCCCTAGCCATTTATGAGATTTAAAATGTTTACCTGATCAATAGATGTTTTTTCATGCTTGACCGCATCAGGAGCACGGCCAGGGATATCAACAAGGGGCTTTGACTCATTAGAAGTCTGATTTCCACCAAATTTGCCAGCTCCCACAACAAATGTTGCAAACTGGTTGAATGCCACTTTTTCATTTTTTTCATCAACAGTTTCAACTGTTCAACAATAAAGATTTTTATTATTTATTTTAACAACACATTATCATAAATATTTGTCAGGTAAGACACACTGAAAATAAACAGAGTGTAACAGTCATCCCGAAACATATATAACTGGGTATATGAGCTTTGAACGGTTCAATTTATATAATAAATAAATATCAATATTTCTTCTGTCAACAGAGTTTTCAGCAAATTAAAAAAAAATATTTTCAACTTAAGGCTTTGCACAAAATGAAATACTTTCTGGGTGTGTTTGGAAAAGAGTAAAAATTCATATCTAAATCATAAAGAAATATAGCACATTATTTTAGTCAAGGTGCTTTTTTTTTTACCATTGTACAGTATTACTGCTCCTGATTTCTTGTCCATGACATCAGCAATCCAAACCTTTGATGTCAGTGTTCCTGAACGAGGGAGTGGTTTGTACAGTTCTAAATACTGCTCACCATGCAATATCTGAGATGTAAAAATAGAGAAATTCACATCTTTCAAATGACATCAAATTTTTAAAACAATTTTCATAATGTAGGCACTATAATGTCTCATTAGCTGCCTTATATAAAATACATTTATGAAAACTGGCGATTTAAGTTAGGGCCATAGTTCATTAATTATCTATCAATATGTACTTGTCTACAACTTAAAACGAAAAAATAAAAAAAATTGATTAAATGATAAAATAAAAAATATTAAGTATGCAAAAGCATTTCTACATTTAAATTTATATTGAGAATGACAGGTTTTCATTTACATAAGCCATGGGCCTTTGATATTAGATCTCTATAAACTGATTATTGAGTTTAAGTTAAAAAAATTTAATGAAAATCCCTTTTTTTAAAACCTTCTTACACACCAAACAAATATTTTAGTACTAATTAAAGTTAAAGCCCAGAATGCTGTCCTTGAAAAATCAAACAGTTACAAGCAGTCAAAAGTAGCTTTGAATCTAACCTTGGTAGGGTCAATTTTAAAGCCTGGCACCCCTTTCATTTGACCTGATTTCAAAGTCTCAAATGCAGGTATGACAGCAAATGTGGGCAGGACGGAGAAATCAGCAGAAAATTCAAACAGAAACTTGAGGTAATCCTCCTGTGAAGTGGATACTCCAACTGTAATGCATTAAGTAAGATAAGACAGAAAATATTGAAAATGATTAAATTCAGCCTCCCAGAAACCCTTATAAGGAAACTTGAAGACTATATGTTCAACACAGGACATTTCAATTATTTGACTCTGATACTGTTGAGCTGTTATAACTTTTCCTTTAAAACACATGATAGCATGATGTGTAATTACATGCTGTTTAACACCATAGCCCTAGGACAATGTATGTTCCACTTCATCATAATTTGTTTAGTTACCTCACATGAATAAGATGTATCTGTCCAGCGGTGTGCTGGACCCAGTTCGGTCTAGCTTGGGCTAACTGGTTGTTAAAGTTTGACTATTCTACTATACCGGTGGTTAAAAATGTCAAAATCATAAAACAATATAGCACTCCTCAAATTCAATGTTTTTTATATAATCAACCAGAACTGGTTGTTGTTTGATTGGCAGCACATCACTTATAGCTGTCTGGACCTGACTTCACCATTTAGTTTCTCAAATATAGCATTTGGTAAAGTATATCTATAATTCCAAGTGCTGTTAAATGACTTACGTTTTATTAACTTGAAATCAATGGACAATCATATACAATATTAGCATTGGTGGTTATTAATAAACTGTTTACCAGAAATAGAATTGTGATCTTTGCTGTAATCATGCATCATCATCAGTGATGCTACAGCCCATGTAGGGCCCTGGCCTGCTTCACCACATTCTTCCAGTCAGATCCAATTGGTCCCGTACTTGTGGTAGAGTGTAATCCTCATTGGTTCCTCCACCTGAGCCATTTAGCGGGCCTTCAAAATGTTGTGTCCATCTGTCTAGTAGCTTACTGCTCTCTGCGATAGTTCACCATCCATACTTTCATACCTGTGCGATCTTGCTTGAACGCAGTTTTTTCCTGCTTTATTTTCAGATACATTCCCTTCACATCTCTTTCTTTTGCCAAATCTCTCTATCTCTAATATTTTTCCCAATCACATTTTTTTCTCTCTACAAATTTTGTTAGCCACCCTTCTTGTTTCATTAAATATTTGTTGTGTTTTTCTTGTCTCCCTTAGCAGCATCATTAGCAGAGTCTTGTTTCTTTCTTCTATAAACTTTCTGCATTCTGTGTCATACCATCCTGTTCTTTTCCCTGTCTGTTTAAATCCTATTGTTTCCCCTGTTACACTTTTCAATATTTGCTTTAAATTATTTCCCATTGCTCTTTTATGTGGATGCTGTTGGCCGATTCCCTTTTGAAAACTTCTAGCTGAGTTTGAATCTTCTGTTGATATTCCTCAGTAATTTTTGGGTCCTTGCTTAATTTCTGGCTTTTGTACTGTTTTTCTCTTTTATTTTGTTTATTGAGGATGTTAAAATTCTTTGTTTCTTTTGGATGTTAAAATTCTTTGTTTCTTTTGGATTATTACAAGCATGTGGTCTGAGTCTATGTATGCCCCTCTACAGCTGAGCCATGCCCCCGGTCAATGAGTACCTGATCAATTATATTACAGGTAAATTTATCTGGTGATAAACATGTCCCTTTATATATTTGTTTGTGTTGGAATATTGTGCTACTGATTATAATTCCTTTTCCTGTAGCGAAGTCTGTTAGACGTGTTCCGTTGCCACTGTTCTCGTCATGCAGACTTTCCTTTCGGACAGTTGGCCTGAAGCATGTTCTTTCCCGATTTTCATGTTGAAATCTCAAGGAACTATTTTAGGATCATGGCGTCGTGCCTCATCATATATTCTTTCAAGTGTTTCATAGAAAGTTTCCTTAGTGCTGTCATCTGCATCTACTGTTTGAGCATGTGCCCAAATTAACATGATGTTAAACATATTTCCTTGTATCCTTATGGAGCACAGTCTTTCACTCCCTTGTTTAAACCCAATGACTCCATTCACTGTCTCTTTTTTGACTGCAAACCCTGTTCCTAAGGTGTTGGTGTTGTATGCACTGTAGAATCTTGTATATGCCTTAGTACTTAGAATATCTGACTCTTTCCATCTGATCTCCTGCAGTGCCGCAACCATGATTCTATATCCTAACAATTCATCACTGAGGCTGTAACCACTAGATTACTAAGCTTTAAAATAAGACTTAGCAATCAGTTGCATTAATCTATAGCTTTCATCAGAAAAACAGATTTTTTACATTAATGAATAAAAAAAAAGCCAACAAAGTCATTGACAAGAATTTAAATTAACATACCACCAAGAGCGTAAAGTATAGCTTCTTTTTCTGTGTAGTTGAACTTGGCAGATGATTTGAAAGTCTTTGCCAATGCCTGGTTTCATATATGAAAGCAGGATTTAAAAAAGATCAAATTTAAATAAATAAATACGATCTGTAGATGTAACAACATGATGGTAATCAAGTGCTTCAGCAAAAACAAAGTAACTACTTATCTGGATGTTGAATCACTGTTAGTATATCAAATTATTAAAAATATTTAACTAGTGCTGCTGACATGAATATTTTAAATTATTTGTTACTATACATTTTTTTTTCTTCAAATTTAGGCACAGAAGGAGATATTTGAGGCAGCGAAAGTTTTCTTACCACTGGGTCATTTGATTGAGCAGCAGCCTTGCTCTCTTCTTCCTCTTTGTCTAGTTCATTGACCAGTTGAATCATGAAACCTGATGACTCTGGGCGCAAATGAATAGCAATGTGTACATGAAAAATACACCCACCAACCCCCAGAATCTCATCCTTTATCATCAATATAAATAAAAATGATTTTAAAAATTAATAAAATTGTTATCGTTTTAAAAATAACTGTGTTTAAGAACAGAGTCTAAAGTGATTGTGTCTTGAAGAACAAATTATGTAATACAATTTATCAACTGCATCCTTAACAATCATAATAAATTAATGAAAAAGTCATTAAAAACACTGCAGTAATCACATAGGTTTTTAAATTTTTAATGACATCTAGAAAATTTAAGATTTTTTAAGGTTAAAGAGAAATTTTATTAAGCTTAAGTTAAATATGTGCAGAAACCACAAATCAAGAAATTATCAGTACCTGCGCTCGTACGAGGATATGTTGGATTGCTGAAGTCTGTAATTCTATCCCAGTTGTCTCTTACTAAAATTACAAAGTGGTTAAATATCTGGTTCATTATTTGTTTCAAATATATGGGAACTTTCTAAAAATAATAATTTTCATATCTGACTTTTTTTCTTAGAATAAGACCAAGGAAATAATAATCAATATAATTATTATATTACATAAACGAAAATTTTACCCAATTCTGCAGTAACCGGCTTGTTTTTTTCCCTCAGAGCTACTCCTTCTGTTCTCTGCCAACGTACTGCATTAAAGATTAGTATAAAATTAATAAAAAGCCAAGTGCATAAAATTTTTTACTTAAAAATCTTTACAAAAGAGAGGAGTGAAAATTAAGTATCTTAAATGTTGCCACATCTTCTTAAACTTAAGGGTTGAAAAGCTGTCCGCCAACACTCACATTTTCCCACCCAGCCAGCGCCAACCTCAAATAATCCTCCACTTTCCTTACAGCTGTCATGGCATAAATAAACAACAACAGGAGCAACATATTCTGGCTTCAGCGCCTCAGCTATTTCTGAAAACAAAAACATCAATATCTATTACATATTTGGAGGAGAGAGTATAATAGTTGAACAAATTGTTACAGTTTCTAACATTTTATGCTGTGTTATGCTGACTCACCAACTAAGACAGGTCATTTAGTGTCAGAATGCATGTTAAATATTTGCAATAAGGAATTTTAACATCATGATATCTATAAAATGTATAGACCTGATGTTACTGATAGGACTTTCTCAACATAAAAGGTTAAGATTTAGGCTTAAAATTATGGCAGATATAAAAATACATTTGTTAAGCTAATAATCAGAATTAACCTTGTGTAGCTCATGTATAACATTCATCAGTACATATTTTTGTAAATTTCATAAACTAAAACAGAATAGATATCAATCATCAACTTTTAACAAAAATTACAAATCATGAAATTAAAATGTTTTTCACATTCATCTGATGGCTTGGGTCTGAATAATTGCATTAGTTTTAAAAAAGAACATTGCAGGTATTTTTTAAGTTTAAATTTCTTCATTAACAAAAATCCTGATATAAATTAGCATAAAAAAAACGATATTGGCATAAAACCTTTAGGCATAACAGTTTCTGTGAGTCTTGAGCCAGCAATAGGAGCAATGCAGTTGCAGTAGATGCCATACTTTTTTCCCTCCAGAGAAAGTGTATTGGACAGGCCTGCAAGGCCAAGCTTGGCAGCACTGTAGTTGGCTTGGCCAAAGTTTCCATAAATTCCAGCAGAGGAACTGACCAGGATGATCCTATGTGAGATTAATAGTAATTGCAATGTTTAGATAATTCACCAAACATATTCAATCAAAACATATTGTAGGCACAATTTATGCCCAATAGTACATTCTGCAAAAGAAGTAGTTAAATAGTATTTCAGAGAATCTAACATTTCTGTAATCCTATTTTTAATGCTTAAATAATGTTTAAACAAATTCCATGACTTTGACATGAGTGTAAACAGGAAGTCTATAACTCAAAAATTGCAGAATGAATAGCACTATATAGACTTTGATTACTTTAACAATGTTTTTACTTATCACCATTGATGACCGTTTCATGAAAATGTTCAAAATTTTTTCAAAAGTAGATTAAATCTTAAAGCAGCGTTCCCAGGACAATGAAGGCAAATATATAGGGTAGCGAAAAAAAACTTCCAGAAAACCTTTCTAAGTGTTTGTTTTGGGGTTTTGATGTAATTAGTGTTGAATTGGGACTTGTGAGGTAAAAGTTTCAATGTCTCATTGTTGGAAGATGATTAGCCGAATCAACAGCACCTCTGCGAGATAAAGGAGGAGCCTAATTATTCAGCATTTCTTGAACCCACCAGCATCCACTTACACTCTGCTCCTACAGTAAGTGTTGATAAAGCATGTATTTTTCTTTTCTTTTGTGTACTAGAGGGAGAGCATTTGTTAGAGCATACGAGGTTAGACAGCAAGGTAGGAGGTGGGATATTTTATTATTGGAATAAGACAATGCAAGGACAGAGATAATTTTAGGGGTAAGAAGGCATTTTATAAATAAAAAGGAAGATGGGGGGACATGGCGTCACTCTGTTGAGAAACATCTGACCTTTCGAAGGTCGTTTGTTTCTGGTTTTGTTCAATGTCTAGGCATGCAGGTTGGGGTAGTCAGGCTATCGGATGATCAGTTATTTTTTTTTAGAATTTGAAATCAAAAGGCCAGACAAAAAAGGCAGATGGCCAGTGCTTTTTTTTTGGACACAGCACAGCACCTTTTTTGGTCTTAAATTTTTTTATTCAATTAAAATTAGTGATCTGAAATCTTTAAAAAAACTATTAAAACAACATTACTACTCAATATTATATAAAACTAAAGGCTTTTATAAAAACACAACCGGATTAAAGGACATCTTAACTAGCAATCTCTTCTTTTGTTCTCAATGGAAGTGTAAGACAATGGAAACTAAATTCAAGCCAGCGACAAATTACCCTTGAATTTTGAAGTAATCAAAAAATTTCTGGGGAGCCTTTGGCACCTTCAATTTTGCTTCAATCCCACCAAAGGGACATTACTAGCACCATTCTTATCTAAAAAAGCACTGCAGATGGGTAAGGGAGAAATAATGGCAAAGGGAAATAATTTGTCTCTTAGAGTGATGTTATCACATTTTGTCTCCAAACCTGAAGTTTCTAGTCTAAAAAAAAAACAACAACAATACCACCACGATACTTATGTTAAAATTTCTTTGGAATCAAATGTTTTGTTAATTTTCCGTATTTCAACCAAAAAAAAAATTCATACCTTCCATATCCTTGATTTTTCATGTGAGGCCATGCTGCCCTTGAAACCAAAAATGAACCCCGCAAGTGAACTCTATGAATGATATCTGAATTCCATGAACAGTGAAAATATCAAAGTAAAGACAGACATTGTAAGTTTTTTTTTTTTTAAATCTTGATAAAATTTTAAAAATTAATTACTAGCATTTTTGCCTTTTATTTCTATGCATTTTTCAGGATGAAATAAAAAACAATTCTTAAAAAAAAATATAGCCTTTTAATTTGCTTTACAAAATTTTTTTTTTTAATTACCTTAAAATAAAAATCTGAAAAGCTTAAATTTAACCTGTGCTATTTAAAGTAAAATTACATTTTTTCAAAGATGTTAAGAAACTCACCCCAATCTTCATCACTGATCCTGGCAAAAGATTTGTCACGTAAAATTCCAGCATTGTTTATCACCACATCTGAAAACATAGTTGTTGAATAATGATATTTAGAGCTTAAATAGTAAATGCTAAAAAATCTTCACAATTTGTTACATTCAAACCATGTGGACTGTCCAAAAAAAGAAGAGAAGTTAAATGTTCATTAAAGACAATGAACCTTACATAATGCCTGATTTCAAAATAAATATGACTAATTTATTTTACCAGTACACTAAAATGCTTTATGTGATTTTTCTCACCTATTCTACCAAATGCATCCAGAGCTGTTTGAACAACTTTTTCTCCTTCCTCTACTGAATCTATGTGGTGAAATATAAAACATTTTTTACATTAGATTAGCATATAAAATTCTTAAAATAAAACTACCTGCTAAATTAATGGACTAAAAATAAAACTAATTTATGGAAATTTGCTGAGAAGGAGTCAAATAGAGCACAGTTGAAATTTGGTGGAGTTAGTGCCTAATTAAATTTTGTAAAGGAGTTAATGCTATTAGTTTTACTACAGGTAGCAGTTTTTGTCACATTCTCTGAAATCTGGGAGTGGCCCATTATTAAATGCCAGAAAAGTTTAAGAACCACAGGCACAAGAAATATTTTATTAAATGTAAAGCTTACCATAATTTGCTACAGCCTTGCCTCCTTTGGCTTTGATTTCATTCACAACTTGGTCAGCAGCTTTTGAGCCTTTACCTGAACCAAAGGCACTGCCACCTAAATCATTCACTGAGTAAAAGGAAGAAAATTAATGTTTTCATTTGCCTCTTATTTTATATGAATTCACTTCAGTCAAATGCTGGGAAGTGTTTAAAAGTAATCCAACAAAAAATGCAATGCAACCCATGTCCTAATTTCTAAGCTTAAACTTTTAAGCTGATTTACGAGTTACAGCCTTCAAACAAAAGGCCTACAGACAGTCCTACACCCTACCTGACGGCCTTTAGACAACAGGCCTACAAACAGTCCTACACCCTTCATGCCAGCCTTTAAACACTAGTCCTACTGAAAGTCCTACAAACAGTCTTACACCAAAGCCGTGGCTCTTTATTGATTAATATAACAGTAGCCTCCCACTAAAGAAAAAAAAACAAACTATTTACATGAGTTCAACCATCACACATGACAGCTCTAACAATGACAGTTTTTTACTTCGCTCAGTACTATTTATATAAAATAAAAAACATGTAGAGTTGGGGGAGGGCCAGTTGTGAAGAGGAAGCAGGACACATCAGAAGCAAAATATCTATATAAGATATATTTACCAACAACTGCTGCTCCTCTTTCAGCAAAAGCCAATGCATAAGCTCTCCCTAGACCTGCAGGATAATACAATTTAAAATAATTAGCAGCAAAGAAAAATATTTTAACTTTGAAAACTACATAATATGTATAATATTAAGCCTTTTATCATTATAATTAACAATAAGATCAACATGGTGAAGGCTTATAAAGCCGTGTTGGTCATGTCTCCCAAAAAGTTAAAATAAATAAAATTAAGACTACATTAAATGTAAGTGGTTTACCAGAAAATGCTTATTTCTTTGACAATGAGAACATATTTTGGAGATAATTTTTTTTATAAAAGTAATAAATGGGATTAGAGGTAGGATGTTATAGATAATTTGATTGACTATGGCTAGTTTTCAGCATTCATTAAAAAAAATCTGCCAGACACTGATTGCACTTAAATTTCTACAAGATTTTTATTTTTCTGTAAACCAAAAGTTTTATCAAGTAAACAACTACATATTGAAAAGATGCACAGGTGAAATTCAGCAATTACACAGGCCTACAAAAAAAGCACCATTTCCCCTCTTCAACACCATGAGGCATGATTTTTTTTTTTTTTTTAACAGAGTAGGCTATTTTTTCTCTCACTTTAATGGTTGAGATTGTTTCACTCAGGGTTTACCTTCTTCTTCTTCTATATCTTAAGGGCCCACGATCAATTTATTGATCATTTTGGCTCCTATGCATGTAGATGGGATTTGCAATGTTTCTGTTACTGGTGGTGATGAGGAAATTATGCACTAGGGGTTTGAAGGCTTGAGGCAATAGACACAAATGTGTCTAGTGTTGTCGCCTCAACTGTTCCTTTTGAAAGATGGTTCCAGTCCCTGATTGTCTTGGGCAGGAATGAGCAGCTCCTATACTGGCTTCTTGCTGGTATGAGCCTGAATTGCCTGTCATGGCCTCGTCGCTGTCTATGGGGGAGAGGGACGAGTTTCTGTTTAATACTGGAACAGTGGACCAGCCCATTATTTATCTTGTACATCATGGAGAGCCTGGATTGTCGTCGTCGTTTCTCCAATGGTGACCAGCCTAGTGTTTCTAGCATGCTGCCAACACTAGAGGTATTCCTGTAGCGGTTTAGGACAAAACGTGCTGCTCGTCGCTGGACCGCCTCCAACCTGTCAATGCTCTTCTGGGTAAATGGGTCCCAGACTGAAGATGCATAATCTAAAATCGGACGGATAAAGGCTTTATATGCTCTTTCTTTCACACAGGTAGGATGTTATAGATAATTTGATTGACTATGGCTAGTTTGGGAGACATGACCTGATGGCTGTATAATTCAAACTGATCTGGCGAGTCCATTCCAACGTGAATATTTGCCCATAATAATCCCAAAAGAAATCTAATTCTTGCTTGCAAAGTAATATTACCATAAAATATAAGATAATTACCGTGTCAGTGAAAAGTATACCAATTTTTATTTCATTAGTAACAGCAATGTCAACTGACAAAAAAGGCTGAAAATAATTTATTGGGAAGAAAATGCAACGGTTTCCTCTGTACTAGCCGCAACGTTATCTACGCCATTGTCTGCACCCGCTGTCAGATGAAATACATGGGGAGACTGGACGCCGTCTCTCGGACAGGTGTACCGAACACCTCCGAAACATTACACAAGATAAACAGTGTCCCGTCTCCAAACACTTCAATAGTAGCGACCACCAGGGCAAGGTGGACTTTTCAATAAGTGCGATTGTGGCTAGCACGAACACAGCCAGCCGGGTCAATTTGGAACACAGACTTATCCTGACTTACGGCACTTTGACGCCAGATGGGATTAATGTTATGTCTCTGTTCACAGCTTGACCCTAGCTCCGCCCCTCCACGTTCTGACCTATCACAGTGAACATTTTTCTCCCCCTTTTTTTCACCGCTGCATATTTAAACTCTCACTCATTTTCCTTCTGCCACACTTCTATTGCTGCCCACAGATACTTCTTACCAGCTAAGTGCTATTTCTTATTTTTATTTTTATACCGTTTTTTCTGTTGTTTTGTTCGCTGACGAAGGCTTTCTGCCGACATGTTCGCTGTTTTGTTGCATTTATTTTTTCATGTTTAACCCTACTCTGTTTTACTCATTTTACTTTTCATTAAAAAAATTAATAACTGATAGACATTCAGTTGAAGCCTGATGTGATGACAGAGACCCATGTAATTCTTTTTCCTTGATTTGGTACACTAACAAAAGCAATTTCAATATAGTGGTCATCAATCCTCATGGTTTATCTTGGGTATTCGACCCACTTAAACTAATTTAAACGTATACTCAATCTGCGACACAACATATTCAAGTATTAGAAAATATATTGGCCGTTTTGGTGTGAAGCAGCACAAAGTCCAATGAAATCATTGTTAAATAAGTTTAACTATTAGACATTAGATCCCTGGTTCCCAACCCATGGAACACACCCTAAATGGGGGTCGCAGGGGGTTTTCTATGGGTCGCTAGCCGAAGCAGTAAACAAAATAAAAATAATATTAATTTCGACAGTTTTGTTTACATGGCGTTGTGAACTCCTCTGTGTTTTAACAAACATGCACTCTCCCCAAACAGGATAAATGACAAGGCATGGAGTAAATGTTTATCAAATGTATGGTATTGGCAAAAGTGGATTCATAGGACCATTATGTCATAATCAATTACTCTGTGCCTTTCTGTTAAAGTTACAACCTTCTTTCGCATTGAAGAGTTCTCGGAACTGGTCAATCATATTCCTCAATGGTTGGAACCTGTGCTTTACTTTAGATTATTTGTCGTATGGATTGCATTATTTCTATCTAGATTTTTAAACCATAAATGATACAATTCTGAAATTTTTTAAACTTTTGTCAAAATTCACTTACCCTTTCCTTAATGTTTATCTTATATTATAATAAATTATTATCTAATTTATTAAATTTATATAACAAATTTATTATTTATATCCTTATTATAGGAATTAGATGTTGTGTGTCGTGAGTGGTGAGGTGTAACTAATTATGAGGGATTTGTGAAATTCTTTTGGATAGATGTATGTCTGATTCTGAGATTGTGTTGAGTGGAAGAAAAGCATTTCGAGCCATGGGAAATGCTTGGATCTGGAGATCCATGTTCATGTTTTTCTTAAATGAGCTATACTTATACAAACAAAAAAAGCATGGTCATGAACGTTTAATGTAAATTTTTATTGGTGCACAAAAATTAAGGTTATTCCAGCGAGGTGTGCGTAAGATAGGTTTGCTCATTACATGAGAAGATGGTGTGAGTATTATTTTATGTTAACAACTTGACACCCTTGGAGCATCAATATCGAAGGAGGCGGCGCTAAGTTATAATATAACAGACTTAAACTTAAGACCTTGCAACAGATCAACAAACTTATGTCGAGTCGAGTTATGAACTTTGATTTTGATGCTGATGACACACCACAGAATACATGTTTTCACTCATAACTATCTGTAGCAAGATGGCATTCCACTGATAATTGAGGCATAAATAAATCTGAAATCTAATACATAATACAGTATGGCTAGTGATTGTGGTCGTAAAGTCGAATGGTGGTAAGTTGCATACGTCGGTCTTAAGTTGAGCACTAGCTGTACTTATGACTTGATTAATAATAATTATAGGTCTGGCGGCCTCGGCCTTGGCAACTTAACTCTTTTTTAATGACTCAGAGCAAACCTAAACGATTGAAACGTCTAGTCTAGGTCTACTTATCACTCTTCACACTAACTACTCTCCACTCTAGTCTACTGATATTAAGTATTAGTATTAGTATTATCATTCTTAGTCTTATTCTTAATTCTTAATCTTATGTATATTTTTTACTTGCCGTTTCCAGCACCAGTAACCAGAACAACTTTTCCGTCAAATTTTAAGGTATCTGTCATGGTTTAATCGAATAAAGTCGTAAAAAATATATGTACGACAGTAGTTAAAATGTTAAATTTTGACTCTTTCTTCGAACCTAAGTTTCAGTGATCAGTTTACAGCAAAGTTGAACTTTAGTCTTTAATCTTTAACTCGTACTTGTCAATCTAAGGGAGATCACTTTGGGCTAGAAGTTCACAGTGTGGACATTGGAAAAATGAGATTTACCCTATTTGTAATTTAAAGAAGTCCACCAGTCCTTGCTTTAATGATGAATTATTTGAAAATGAAATTCGCAGCCAAAATTAAATTCTTGAGACTAAATTATTCGTCTTTATCGCAGTACTCTCTAGCTTTTTGATCAAGTTTGACTAAATTTGTCTTAAAGTTACTTCAACTAAACAGTAAATAAACAGTGACAGTATAGCATAGCACGGTTCTCAATTTTGTGGAGCTTTGCCACTCTTTTGATAATATCTGTAGTAAAGATATTTGCTTGCATGTTTTTTTTTAAATAAAAAAATTAATTATATATACCAGTATTATAAATACATTTAACATAGTGATCGCTCTATTTTTCACGGCGCACTATTATTTATTTATTAGTTTGAGAGCCTCTATCGAAATTCAGGAACAGACTACTCTAAAATGTATAAATGAAAACAGACTTAGAAAACGGCCTGAACCTAAAAAATTGACCTCCGGGTAATTATAAAAAAAAAAAAAACTAAAACCACACGCTCTCATTGATTCCTGAATGAAAGTTAGCAAAGAATAATTGACAACAAATTGAATTGAGGTTTCAAGAAAAATTCTACAATCTCCTGCAGTGTAAATGAGTGCGTCGATTATAACTGCGTATCCTTTACTTTACTGTACTTTACATTTTAAAACTTGTTAGTTTTAATTTAAATTTATATAATTAAAGTAAGATTTAATTTTTTTTTTTAATTTTAAACTAGGTTATTAAACTTATTATTGAACTAATTTAATTTTAAAAGTTGTATCAAATCACTCCCTGACTCAATAGTAGTTAGTAGTAGAGTGGTAATGAGAGTAATGCTAGTACTATTTACTACTAACTACGTCACTTTGGAGATGGCTTCAGTGGGTCATGGAGCATCATCATACCCCCAACCGTTGCAAAAATGCCAGTACATGGATGCAGCAACGAAACATTACCAGAACCCCCACCCCCACACGGGCCCACGCCTGGTCTCCCCACCACCAGACCGTGCTGAAGCATGTCAGGAACCTCCTCGCTGGCCTGAGGGACGTCCGGTTGACTGAAAACGTTGCGTATAAAGCGTTGGTGGTCCACTCTCCTTGGATCTGAACGGCTTTACTTCCTCTTCGGAGGAAAGGTGTTTCGTTACCTCCCCCAACCATCCAGAGAGTTGTCCGGTCGGGACGAATGCTGGGACAAATCGGCCGCCTAGGAGCAGCTTTCTCAGGGCCCAGTAGCTCAAATCATCGGCAAGGGTTTTGACTGCCACCCAAACCTCATATCCATTAACGGCAATAAGTAATCATGTTATTACGCTCCTCCCATTGCATTGGGAGTCCTGCAGTGGCCGGGGTTTTTTAGCTTCGGGAGGTAACCTCCCTACTAGTCTGCCACGCCACGAAGAGGCAACACCCCATGTGGACGCCCCCAAGTTTCCTCTGAGACGCTCCGCTTCAGCGGACAGAGTACTATTTACTAACTATGTCTATCACTCACCACTCTATGTTAGTTGACTTAAGTTATGAGTAATTAATTACTAGTAATCCTAATAGCCTACTTCTGATACCTAGTCTAGGCTAGGACTAATAAGTCTTACTAATCCTAGCCAGACCTACACCTAGAAACTTCTGGACCAGAAGAGGCAACACCCCATGTGGACGCCCCCAAGTTTCCTCTGAGACGCTCCGCTTCAGCGGACAGAGTACTATTTACTAACTATGTCTATCACTCACCACTCTATGTTAGTTGACTTAAGTTATGAGTAATTAATTACTAGTAATCCTAATAGCCTACTTCTGATACCTAGTCTAGGCTAGGACTAATAAGTCTTACTAATCCTAGCCAGACCTACACCTAGAAACTTCTGGACCAGAGGCAGGTGACAGAGTTCGGGCCTCTTTCGACATATTTTGTGTTTAAAACATGTGCATATATTTTAAAAACTCGAAAAAGGGCGAGCTCCTGTCTAACTTGGGCCGCTTACAAGTGCCATGGTTGTCCCCCCTAGATGCGGGCCTGTCCTAGCAAGTAGTAGGCTACTAAAACTGTGTTACTTTATTTTACTAAATAAATATATCTATAGACCCTATATATTAAATTATATTATACTATTTAAAATTTATTATTTAGATTTAGTGTAGGCCTTAAAATATACTATGACAAATTAGCTTGGGCCTTTTGACTGTGACCAATCACCATGCCATGTAGTTCATGTAGAATTACAATGCTTATTGCCATTGGGTCATCTTTTAACTTTGTGAATGATGATTTCAGATTATATTTATAATTTAAAGTTAAAGGGAAAACAATTTATGTAAAAGTTAAGTTTTTATTTACATCATCTGCAAGAGCATCTGCTCTTATTGGTTAATATTAAGTTCATTTCCTTATTGCCTCTAACTTGAACTCTCTAATACTTTTAAATCCCAACAGTCACTGATTAGGGATCTATGGACCTACACTGCCATCAGTGATTAGTTACTTTAATCATGCTCTCAATCAATCCCTGTGGCTCTACAGGCCATCTAGGGCTTTGACCTGCCTCACCACATCCTTCCACTCAGACCTAACTGATGCTTTTCTTTTCCATGCTTGGATTCAAAGCTGATGCAGATATTTTTCCACAGCATCCATCCATCTAAGCCTAGGTCTGCCTTTGAGCTGTTTTCCTCTTTGGCTTTGGTGGTGCCCCCTCTTCACTCCTCTGTCATTTGGCATTCTTTCTAAGTATAAGTGTCTCGCCCAGAGTAGCCTGCCCTTTTTTATTTCTGGTACTAGCATGGGATCCTGATATAGTCTATATAATTCCTGGTTGGTTCAAATTCTCCATCCATATTCATCCTCTTTTATCAGTCTATTTTCTGGAGAACTTTTCTCTCCCATGTTTTTAATAGGTATTCTGCCATTTTTGTTAAGACTCCACTTGTGTATGTTGCAACTGATCTGAGTACAGTTTTATAAATAGTTTTCTTTTTTTTTTCTTTTAATGTTTTTAATTTAGTATTTTATGACTACTGAAGCATGCCCTACGCCTGGTGGATATTCTTTATTTTATTTCTGTTAGTAGGCCTACTTCATTTCTTTCTTTTATGAATCCTAGGTACTTGAATTGATTTACTTTTTCAAAAGTGAAGGTTTCTAATTTTAATGCTGTCATCTGTCTGTTCTTCTCCTAACATAGTCATGTATTTTGTTTTTTGGTTGTTAATTTTCAGGTGTACTTGTAGTGATGCGTCTTCTAATTCAATAAAAGCTTTTGATATGTCTTTACTAATTTTCCCTAACAGTGTTATGTTATCATATGCATATGCAAGATACTGAAGGGTTTGGTTGTAGAAAGTGCCTATTGTTTGTGGGTCTTGGGTTTCATTCAGAAAGTATCATGTTATTGTTCCTCAGGTGTCAATATGCATGCTTTTTTTTACTCACTCGAATTTTAGTTTAAATAGCATACAAGACAAAGTCTCCTTGTCTTAGGCCTTGTCTAATCTTAAATTCCCTTGAATATTCTCCTTGAACCTTGACTTTGTTTTTTGAGTTGTTTCAAATTACATTACATGTATCAGTCTTGTCAGTTTGTTAGGTATGCCAAACTCCTGCAGGGTCTCATATAGATATTTTCTGTTGAGGCTTTTATAGTCCACATAGAGTTGATGTACTAGGATATTATATTTGTAACATTTCTCTAATAGGCATCTGATGGAGAAAATCTGATCATTCTTTGATCTGTTTTGTCTGAATCCACATTAGTAGTCACCTAGTATTTGTTCAGTGTATGGTTGTAGTCTTTTAGCATTAGTTTTGTCTGTATTTTGTATGTTACATTTAATAAGGAAATTCATCTGTAGTTCTTCTTCTTCTTCTTATATTTGAGGTGCCCACGATCAATTTGTTGATCATTCTGGCTCCTGGTTTAAATTCAGAGTTTTCCTTCTCTTAGATGGGTTGCCGTCCAAGGCTAACGAGTCCCATCAAACCGGGGTGCTTGGGATGATTTGCTTTTGGTGGGGATTGAACTCCAGACCACCAGCTGTTTGGTTTGAGACCGTTTAGACCGCTCGGCCACCCAGCACCCTGATAGTTTGTGCATTGAAGTTTGGAACCTTTCTTGTTTATTGGGGTTATTAGTCATGTTTTCCATTTTTGAAATTTTCTCTTCTTGCCAAATTTTAGTTTATGTGTCTGAGTGTGTAGCTCTCTTCCTCCATATTTAATAAGTTCTGCTGAAACTCCAGGTGCTTTGTGACTTTTCACAGAATTGATTACTTCTGTAGTTTCTTCCAAAGTTGGGGAGTTTATAAAGGGTCGGTCTGGTCCTTCATTTGGTGGTTGATAATCTTCATCTTGTCCATTGCCTGCATTTAGTATTCCCTCAAAATATTTAGCCCACCTCTCCTGTTCTACTCACTAGCCAGCTCTCAAAGCTGTTAGTTTAAGTTCAATATCAAATAATATTATTTATTGGCTTTATGAATGATGATGTCTTAAGAGGTGGATTATAGCAGGTCAAATACTTTAAATAGAGTCTATTGCAAGTATTTCACAGAAAAATAAATAACCTTTACGATGTATCAAGAAATTTGGAAATACCATTCCCAACTGATCGAGAAGCTGAAATTGCACATGGCTCTCTCAGTGTTGATAAGGAGCCTAAACGTGGTGGTGTCAAGAAAACGATGACAGTTCATAATAACATAATGCACATGTGAGTTAAAATCCTTGTTTCATCACTTTTCTATCAGTTTTATTGCAAATAAATTAAGCTGTTTTAAAATGGTTGCACTGGGCTTTGGTTTAATAAGTTTAGGAGACAAAAACTGTGATTGCAAACATGTAAGGTGAAGCTTTATTTAAGATAAAACAAAGTAAAGCTGTCTTCAGCAGACATAACTTATACCTGTACAAAGAAAACTAAAGCCTGTGACAACTAATTTCCAATAGAAATAATTCTAAAGAAACTAGCTTAAGAAACACTAATTAATAAAAATAATGATGGGGGAAAGTAATGTGAATAACAACACATGGAAATAATTTTAGAGTTATATTAAATTATGAGTTAAATTAATGCCTTTATGATTAATTTTTTTTATAATAGACCATTCTTTTTTAAATTGTTTTTTGACAAATCAGACTGAAATGTGATATTTTTTTTTTTACATTCTTTACATTAGTAAATTTAACCATTTTTGTCACCATTGAATTCTATAATTTTAGTTATTTATTTTAATATAAGTAGGTCAAAACCCTTGATCTGATATTATGTTAATTTTCTTTTATTTCTCTGAGCATAATGTGCTATTTAATTCCTTTAACTATAAGATGGTTTTAAACAGGGCCGGCGCTAGGGGATTGGCGAAATGAGCGGCAGGGCTCTGTGCATTACCGTAGTATATTTTTAATATACCTAAGCCTACTAATAGTTCCTAATCCAATTTTTGGAGTTATTAGATAGTCAAATGGTCTGAAGGTCAGTCTGGCTCCCATACTATCCCTTCGAGATGAATCTCTGGAAGACCTCTGGGCGCATATCCTATAGGCAGATTATATAACGTCAACGACCCCGCAAAATTCAATTTGTCCAAGGCCCCGCACCCTCCTAGCGCCGGCCCTGGTTTTAAAAAAATGTTATAATAGGTTTTTCATAAGGTAGGGCTGTTTTGATGACTGAATTAAATTTCTGAATTTATTATTCTTTCAGACACTTTGCAGCTCCAGAGGCACGATTGCTGCGAGTAAGCATCAACTCTTTCTTTGATCACCTGAAACTTGTTGTAGAAACCTTGGAGCGATTTGGCCAACCAAGATAGCAAAATAATTGTATATTGCATCAGTTATGTGTAAATATCCCATTTGGCAATTAAGGAATTGTTTGGATGTTTTCTGAATAATAGCACAATAAATTGAAAACACTGAGCTTTTCATTGGGGTATAGTTTAATCCATAAGAATTTATTACCCTTATGAATAGAATTTAAAAAAAAAATTAAATTAACTGTAAACTTTCATTATCAGTATGAAGAAAGTTTCATTTTTCAAATTGTTTATAAATTATATCATTTTATTAACTTAAGTAGTATATTTACCATAAGAGCAAATAGACAAGCTTGTTTGCTGTTTTCACTAAAAATCTTATTAAATCCTATTGAGATTGTTAAAAGTGAATGCCTGAGGCTAGAATGCCATTAACATTATATGTCTTGTTAGAATAGATTTTTATGATGTTTTATTTGCTGGAAACAGAACATATAAAAGATTTTAATGAAGTCACAGAGTGTCACCAATTCATGCATATATATTAAATTAATTTGGCATTAAACTCATTAAGTAGTCATCTATAAATTGTCTCAATACTCTTTGACTTGTTGATTTTTTAAATGATTGTATCTGCATGATGGCAGCATATTTTCACCTGCTATGGTACTTATCTCATTGATTTGGGCTCCTAACCTCAATTGGAAGATGCAAGTTATTATAGGATTGGAAAAAAAAACATTATGCAAACCATTAAATATAAGTTCTTTATGTTTTTATACCTAAATTGAAATAATCATCTTTATATTGTGCACATCATTTTCTTGCAGAGCCCTAATGTTACAAAAATATTTCTAATAAAAGAAAGGGTTTTAATTATTGGAGGCTTTTATATTGCAAGAGTAGTCTTACTTTACTAAGGGCCTTGGTAGCATCTTTGCCTGGAATAAAAACATATCATGTCATTTGTCTACATAGATCTTTCAAGTCATTTACTAATGAAAGAATTATGAGAAGTCAATGATATAATGAATTAACCTAACCACTTCATACTTAAAACACAAAGTGATATTTCAACTCATGTCAACTCTGGGCTTAGTTCAAGGATGACATTTTTGACACGATGCAAATATCTGCAGCAGTTCAGAGCATGATTTTAAAAGATTGTTTCTATTCCGACATACCCCAGAGAAAAAGTGTGCTTTAAAGTTTAATATCTGCATTTACAAAAATATTTTCATTTCCCCTAAGCAATTATAAGAATTTCAGTAATTTCATCCCCTCCTTGACATGGCTGAAAACAGATTCTCAAACTATGTTAAAGTGAACTTACATGACGAGTTTTCATCTTTATACAATTTTCACTCCCAATTCTGATATTATATTTATAAGGTGAGTTTATTTTTATAAATATTATTTTAAAATAATTGACTTACTCTTTAAAAAAAAACTAAATAATAATTTAAAAACCAAAATACGAAGCTGTTTAGAATGTAAAATATTGATACTCTAACCAGAGGTGTACTTTGGACATAGGATATTTATTAAGGGGTCAAAAGTTGTGATGTGATTAAAATTTAAACAAGCAACTTTGACAGGAGGGGGCCTCCAAAAGTCAAGCGATGGCTAAGTAGCTAACAGAGAACATCATTCTTCTTGGTGAGCTTTAGAAATTGTTTGGTGGGGATGGTGCACAGCACTCTTGATCCCACGTGAACAGCGCAAATCTGGTTGCTGAAAATAAGTTGAGAATTATCATTTTAATCAACTAAACAAAGAAGCACTCATCAAAGAAAACAACCCTGTTTTTTTTTTGTTAGAGTAAAAGAAAAGGGGGGGGGCAGCAACATTGACAAGTGTTGTAAACAACGTCATTTATTCCCAAGATATTTCGTATTTCTGAGAGATCATCATTATCTTGCTGTCAAAGCGAGGGCAGGTTTCTCGCAAGAATTTATGTTCTGACGGTGCACGTGGACTCTTGCCCTAAAATGATGCTATTATTGTATTTTTCATCGAGAATTAACAGAACCTCAACCAATCAGAGTAGGTTAATGTCAACAGAGACAGATGGCATTAGAATACCGGTAACCTCAACCAATCAGAGTAGGGTAATATCAACGGAGACAGGTGACAATAGAATACCGGTAATGAAAACACCTTATGGCACCATTGATTAAAATCGCATTACAGTGTAAGTCTTGGCATGAAATCAACGTTTTGAACTTCTCCCCTTGTTGAACCAGCACAATTGTGGACAAACCCACCCCCATGCTTACGTACATATAAGAACCTTTCTCAACCTCCTGTTTCAATTTATATGAAGACAATTAAACCGTACATCAATTAAATGTAGTCATCAAAAAATAGTCATCATAACTGCGTGGACTCCACAAGATGACCGAGTGGACTAAATAAGACAACTGTGTGGACTAAATAAGACAACTGTGTGGACTAAATAAGACAACTGTAAGGACTAAACAAGACAAATGTGTGGACTAAATAAGACAACTGAATGGACTAAATAAGACAACTGTGTGGACTAAACAAGACAAATGTGTGGACTAAATAAGACAACTGCATGGACTCCACAAGATGACCGAGTGGACGAAATAAGACAACTTCGTGGGCTCCACAAGATGACCGAGTGGACTAAATAAGACAACTGCGTGGACTCCACAAGATGAATGAGTGGACTAAATAAGACAACCTTGTGGACTAAATAAGACAACTGTGTGGACTAAACAAGACAACTGAGGGGACTAAAAAAGAAAACTGAGAGGACTAAACAAGACAACTGTGTTGACTAAATAAGACAACTGAGTGGAAAAAACAAGCCAATAGTGTGGACTAAACAAGCTAAAGAGTTGACTAAATAAGACAACTGAATGGACTAAACAAGACAAATGTGTGGACTAATTAAGACAACTGTGTGGACTAAATAAGACAACTGATTGGACTAAATAAGACAATTGCGTGCACTAATTAAGACAACTGTGTGGACTAAACAAGACAACTGATTGGACTAAATAAGATAAATGTGTGGACTAAACAAGACAACTGTGTGAACTAAACAAAACAGCTGAGTGGACTAAATAAAACAACTGTGTTGACTAAATAAGACAACTGAGTGGACTAAATAAGACAATTGCGTGGACTAATTAAGACAACTGTGTGAACTAAACAAGACAGCTGAGTGGACTAAATAAAACAACTGTGTTGACTAAATAAGACAACTGAGTGGACTAAACAAGACAATTGTGTAGACTAAACAAGCTAAAGAGTGGACTAAATAAGACAACTGAGTGGACTAAACAAGACAAGCGTGGACTAAATAAGACAAGCGTGGAATAAATAAGACAACTGTGTCGACTAAATAAGACAAGCGTGGACTAAATAAGACAACTGAGTTGACTAAATAAGACAACTGAGTGGACTAAAAAAGACAACTGTGTGGACTAAACAAGACAAATGTGTGGACTAAATAAGACAACGGTGTGGAATAAAAAAGACAACTGTGTCGACTAAATAAGACAAGTGTGGACTAAACAAGACAACTGTGTGGACTAAATAAGACAACGGTGTGGACTAAATAAGACAACTGTGTGGACTCAATAAGACAAATGTGGACAAAATAAGACAACTGTGTCGAATAAATAAGACAAGCGTGGACTAAATAAGAAAACTGTGTCGACTAAATAAGACAAGCGTGGACTAAATAAGACAACTGTGTGGACTAAATAAGACAACTGTGTGGACTAAATAAGACAACTGTGTGGACTAAATAAGACAACTGAATGGACTAAATAAGACAACTGTAAGGACTAAACAAGACAAATGTGTGGACTAAATAAGACAACTGAATGGCTTAAATAAGACAACGGTGTGGAATAAACAAGACAAATGTGAGGACTAAATAAGACAACTGAATGGACTAAATAAGATAACTGTGTGGACTAAACAAGACAAATGTGTGGACAAAACAAGACCAATCAGTAGACTGAACAAGGCCAAAGAGTACTTATTAGCGGGAATGCTGTACTGAAATGGGTGGAGGGTGGAAGTGGAGTTCGCCCCGACCTGGCATTTAGTCAAGTCTCGTCACTCCGGATGTTGGCAGCCTGGACCAATATTTGATCTCTTTCGCTTTTTGGGGCTTGGTAAGGGGGGGGGAGTTTTTAATTTTTAAGGTGGGGTGGGGGACACATATATTTGATAAACAATGACTTAACGCGGTTTGGGGAATGGGGAGTCACCTAGGACCCATAAAATTATTGCTTATCAAAAATGAAAAAGGGGGAGGGGTGGGAATAGTGGGAAAGAAAGAAAGAAAATGACTATTTCTAGTACGTAATTTTGAGATTGTAGGGCATCAATTATCCATTCCTTTACGTTTGTCAGATCGCTGAATTCCGAGGGACATATTTTGTGGGCGTGACGGCTTTAGAAACCTGAAATGTCAGCGTCTGACGGCCACAAGATTTTCATATACTCCCGCGGTCTGCAGAAGTCTGCCGCGTCTCGCCACAGGCTGTAATCATTTTAAAACGTTTTTTCATAGAATTTCTCTCTCTCTCGCTTTCAGCCAAATGCTCCTTTGAACTTTCAGCACCAGCGTCGCGGAGAACAATATCCTCTGAACCTAGAAATATTTTATTTTGTCATTTTCTAGCAACCACGACTCAAGTTTTCAATTCAGGTTGCATTAAATAAAAATTATTTGAAGGCCTTTGCTTAAAATGATGCGAAGTTACCGTTAATAAATAGGCCTACACTATTTCTACGATTATTGCTGTAAAACTAACAAACATACCTAACTTATTCATATATAAATATATAGGACTTACATGGTGGGTCTATGGCTTTCTGGACAAATTTTTCTTAATGGAAATGTTAAATGGTATCGATCCTAGCTTTAACTTAACTACAACCAACTCCTGCACCCAATCGCCTCGATGATTTTTGGGTTTAACTCTTTTCCACTCAGGTGTGTGAAAGGGTCCACGTGAGCCACTGAGATCGTTTGACATTTTATTTTTGGATTCACCACTGTGCCATTGACTCTGCTAACCTCCGATCCCTTGTTTTTTGTTTGTTTTTTTTTTGGCGAGCGAAATGAATTTCAATGTGGCTGTCAACTACGGTCAACGCTCTAGGCAACTAACATAAAGTAGCTATATATAGGTTGTAGATATTTCAAAATGTTCATTGTTGGTCTCATTAGAGTAAGTGAATATACGTCCACCACGTGTCTTAACAACCCCCCTCGAGGCAGATAAAGAAACCTTTTCAGTAAGGTGATTTATGTTCTAAATTTCAAATGACTAGGAGACTTTTGAGACATCCTTTATATTAAATCCGCTTTTGTTTGTGGTTGGCTGGCTGGCAAAATATTCAGATGGCTAATTCACTCACTTCCCGTCAATGTATCGAGCTGAAGCTTGGTACATAGAATTGTTGTCGATGACAACAAATTTTTAAAAAATTCAGCCCCCACCCCCCTTAACCCAACCTCAAAAAATTAATTTTTCAAGAGGAACATGAAGGAAAATTCCCGATAACTGCGCTAAATGAGATTCTGTTTTTAAAAAAAATATCGCAAGTGCGTTTGGTGCGTAATATTTTCTTTTCTTTTTTCTGAAATAGATGGTGAAATAAATTTGTGGTTTAAAAGAAGGTGGGTCATTAGAATATTAATGTAGTTCATGAACGTGAAAAAATGTGAGGTGCGAGCCTTGGGGGGGGGGGGGGGGGGGGATGGATGGGAACTAATTGAGATTCTTATAAAGTTCGTTACTAGTATGTATGATTTTTTTTTTAAATGTTCAACCCCACCCCCATTGCTCAATATTACATTCTATAATGGATTAATGCGAAAAACATCTTTTTTAGTTGTTTTTATTTACTTCAAGCGTACCGGTTCAATGTGTTTGATTCTCACTTGAAACAATTAAAAAAGAAACATTCAGCAAATAAAATAGTTAAAATTGTTTTTAAAACACGCTTAGTGTCGGCACAAGGCGCTTGCATACAGGGCAGTTTAGTAGGGCCCCGAAGATTCTGTCATGATATCGTTGAGAGATGTCTAGGCACGTTGACTAATTCTACAGCTGAAACAGACGCCCGTTTACTGCCCAGGACCTATTCATTGTGGCCGATTCAACTCCGAAAGTGATTCCGGAATGTAGCAACAGCGAGAACGAGCGACATTGACCGTGTGTTGCCAAACAAGCCACAACCGTTCGGTACTTGTCGGTTAGGGGGCGTTCACAAAATATGTCATGCTCATTGAGGGAGGAAAAAAGGGGGGGGGGGGAGAGTCCATAATTTGTGACACATCTCGGAGGAGTAAAAAGGGAGGCATACATCGTTGATGTATTTGTTTAGCTTCCTGTCTTGAGGTCGGTGGGAGAGAGCAAAAGATCATTTTTTTTTGCGTGATGTAATTTGCGAATGGCCCCTTATATAAAAAAAAAGTCAATGTATATTTAAAATTTTTAAATTACTATCTTGAAGTTTTTATCATGCGGTTTGGTAGCATTGTCAAAAATTTTTCACCGGTTCACCCAAACAGGACCTACTAACCGGATCAATGAAACCGCTGGTTCGAGGCCTGAAGACATTAGTTTAATAATGCGTGTCAAGCAACTTAATAAACTGAGCCAAACTTGTAAGTGTCACAGACATGAGATAATGAATACAAGGGAGTTGAGTAGTTTAAGAATTGTGACAGAAAGTTTAAGCATTTAAATTTTCGTTTAGCATTATCTACACATTATTCAAACATTAGGTTGTAGAAGTACAAATGCATATTTATGTACGCCAAAACTTGGGAGACTCTACAAGGGCATATGTTTCAGTTAATAGTCGGTCTTTTCGTTTGAAAACAATAATGACATTCAAAAATGAATGGTTTCATACAGAGAGATAAATTCAACGTAATAAAATAATAATTTAAAAGTCATGTTCTGATGTATGTTCTTTTTTTTCCAGTGGTGGGGGTGTTGGGTTAATCTGTTTTCTAAATGTCCAGAAAATAACCGTGTACTTTAAAGAAATTGAACTATTTTGTTGATGTTTGTGTTTAAAGTGCAACCAACATTTCTTCTTTGTTGTTTTTTTTTTCTTTCCAGATAACATAATTAAAGTGCCTATCATGATTTCTATCGCCAGTACAAAAAGGACGCTCCGCATTTAGAAGGTTGAACAATTTCACTCGATCACACAAACCATTACAGCACTGTCTTAATGCTGTCATGAAAAAAGTATCTATATAACAGAATTACGCTTCAAAATGTTCTACGTATATCAGTGGCTCTCAACCTGTGGGTCGCGTTCCCTTGTAGAAGGGGGGGGGGTCGAATGACCCTTTCACAGGGGTCGCCTAAGACCATCGGAAAACACATATACTTTACAGTTATGAAGTAGCAACGAAAACATTTTTTTAGTTGGGGGATCGCCACAACAAGAGGAGCTGTGTTATAGGGTCGCGGCATTAGGAAGGTTGAGAACCACTGACGTATATTGATTGGGGTTTTTAGTTTCATGTCAATGATAAAATTATTTGATACAGTTGGACTAAAATTATTATGAGATTTGAAGATTTCGTTAGTGAATCGAAAGTCTTTTAGTAAATGAAAAAAAAAGGTGATAATGGAAAGCATTGGCGTAGGTGGCTAGGGTTAATGACGCCCGGAAGCGGACATGATTTTCGCCGCACCCTTCCACGGAAGATGTCCGAAAATGCCGCCCCTCCATATAAAGAAAAAAATTATTTCTGTGATGGACCGCAACTTCTGTCCCCCACCCCAAACCCCCTTATTTTTTTCCATCGCCACTGACAGGAAGTTAATTAAAAAAAATTGTTTGAAATTTTTTTTAACAAATTTAGTTTCCTCAAACTTCAACTTGTCTAAGCAGGGAATAGCTCTGAAGCAATGTCTTTGGGCATTGTCAGTTTCTTGGAAGTTAATTTTTTCAATATAGCTGAACTTCCTGCTTGCGTGTCATTTCGGATAAAAAACAACAACAACAACAATTACAACAACTACAAACAACAACAACAACTACAGACAACAACAACTACAACAACTACTACAAACAACAACAACAACTACAAAGAACAACTAATACAACTACAAACAACAAGAACAACACCTACAAACAACAACAACAACAACTACAAACAACAACCACAAAAATACAAACAACAACAACAACTACAAACTAATACAACTACAAATAACAAGAACAACAACTACAAACAACAACAACAACAACAAACAACAACCACAAAAATACAAACAACAACAACAACTACAAACAACAACAACTACTACAAACAACAACAACAAATACAAACAACAACAACAACTATAAAAAACAACTACAACAAATACAAACAACAACAACAACTACAAACAACAACAACAACTACAAACAACAACTACTACAACAACAAACAACAACAACCACAAACAACAACAACAACAACTACAAACAACAACTACAACAAATACAAACAACAACAACAACAACTACAAACAACAACAACAACTACAACTACTACAAACAACAACAACAACAACTACTGCTACAAACAACAACAACAACTACAAGCAACAACTACTACAACTAAAAACAACAACGACAACTACAAACAACAACTACTACAAACAACAACAACAACTACAAACAACAACTACTACAACAACAAACAACAACAACAACAACCACAAACAACAACAACAACAACTACAAACAACAACTACAACAAATACAAACAACAACAACAACAACAACTACAAACAACAACTACAACAAATACAAACAACAACAACAACAACTACAAACAACAACAACAACTACAACTACTACAAACAACAACAACAACAACTACTGCTACAAACAACAACAACAACTACAAGCAACAACTACTACAACTAAAAACAACAACGACAACTACAAACAACAACTACTACAAACAACAACAACAACTACAAACAACAACTACTACAACAACAAACAACAACAACAACAACCACAAACAACAACAACAACAACTACAAACAACAACTACAACAAATACAAACAACAACAACAACAACAACTACAAACAACAACTACAACAAATACAAACAACAACAACAACAACTACAAACAACAACAACAACTACAACTACTACAAACAACAACAACAACAACTACTGCTACAAACAACAACAACAACTACAAACAACAACTACTACAACTACAAACAACAACGACAACTACAAACAACAACTACTACAAACAACAACAACAACTACAAACAACAACCACTACAACAACAAACAACAACAACAACAACCACAAACAACAACAACAACAACTACAAACAACAACTACAACAAATACAAACAACAACAACAACAACTACAAACAACAACAACAACTACAACTACTACAAACAACAACAACAACAACTACTGCTACAAACAACAACAACAACTACAAACAACAACTACTACAACTACAAACAACAACGACAACTACAAACAACAACTACTACAAACAACAACAACAACTACAAACAACAACAACAACTACAAACAACAACTACTACAACTACAAACAACAACGACAACTACAAACAACAACTACTGCAACTACAAACAACAACAACTACTACAACTACACACAAAAAACAACAACTACAACTACTACAAACAACAACAACTACAAGAACAACTACTACAACTACAAAAACAACAACAACAACAACTACTACAACTACAAACAACAACAACCACAAACAACAACTACAAACAACAACTACAACAACAACTACTACAACTACAAAAAACAACAACAACTACTACAACTACAAACAACAACAACAACAACCACAAACAACAACAAATACAAACAACAACAACAACAACTACTACAAACAACAACAACAACAACTACTACTACAAACAACAACAACTACTACAAACAACAACAACAATTACTACAAACAACAACAACAACTAATACAAAAAACAACAACAACTACTATAAACAACAACAACAACTACTACTACTACAAACAACAACAACAACAACTAATACAAACAACAACAACAACCACTACTACAAACAACAACTAGTACAAACAACAAATCGGAAACATTAATCTAATTTAACTTGTTAAAATCTTTTTGCTTTTGCCGCGATTGGAAATACTTAGAACGCTACAATCTTTAACAGAAGCAGGTCCCAAAAGAATTCATTTAAAAAAGGATCGACATGACGCATTCAAACCAAAAATACTGCCAGCGGGCAGCTATGGGACGGATACAGTTAGACCATTGTCCATAGTTCACCATGTGCCGCCCACACATTGAAAAATTCCTGCCTCCTAGTCCCTTAGAGCACTTTGACACATCCTTGGGTTAAGTGCAAACAAGTTTTTACTGCATTTGGTATTCATCCATTACATGGGACTAGAAATAACCTACAGCAAAAGAGACGTTAAGATAATTTTTTTTAAATAATTATTTCCGGTGATTTGACTGGATCACTTATCGTACTTACTCGTACTTTCTCCTATGAAAATATTTCGTTAATTTTCCCCTGTCTTATAAATTGCCTTAAATTTAATAGTGTCGCATTTTTCACGATCCTGCTACTACAGAAACACATTAAATCAGTGTTTTTTTCTGACAATTTAGGCTTTCGGGGGTTGGGGGGCAGTGCATCCATCAACTCCAAAATTAGACGTTATGGCGCCCAGGGCAACCCCTGGCTGCGGCCCCCCCCCCCCCCCCACCTAAACTCCTTTAAGGACGCCCCAGTTTAAGCCCTGGAGTCTCTATAGTCCAGATGTGTACCAAATTAAAGGAAATTAATATATATTAATATGTAGACAATCATATTAATTAATAGCATTCGTTGCTTTATTAGAGGTTAGAAAGTGGCCGGTAATGTCCCTTTGAACAAGGATGTGGACTGGATCTCGATGTTGTGAAAGTTGGGGCAGTGATCTGTGGAAGGAGCTCAGTGAGTCCGTCCTCATTTTTGTGTGTAGATAAGTTACATCATTATTCATTGGATGATTTCAGGCGCAGGCCTGAATTTAGTTTTCATAATTTTTCACTTAATCTGAAACAGAAGAAAAGTAACTAATGGTAATTTAGATGTTCTTTGACCCTTTTCTATTTATATAGATCCTACATTTTTAGTTGTTAGTTGAAAGTAGGGTCGGCACTATCGGCGAACTGCAGAGTTTTTTGTTTCTTCTTTTTAGTGAAAGGGTAGCAAACAGTTTAGCCCACCACGGGTGGTCCCTACCTTTTGCTACGACATTGAATTTATGTCAACATTTTACATTACCCATCCTTAAATTCTGACAGTCCATAAAAAGCCTATTTATATCTTTAATAGAGTCAAAGGTCACCTTAAAATCTTTTAAATCCGTGATTTCTAATAATTTTCATTACATGATTATTTAGCCTAGTGCAGGGTTTGGGGGAACTTTTTGTGCATTTACCACAAATTTTTTTAAAAAATGTGTCGACGTTACCCACGTATTCTGTCCGTTCCCAAGACACGCACTAAATTATATGGTGAACGATCTTTCTCTTTCTGCGCCCCCAAACAATGGAATTCTTTGCCACTACACATCCGCAATATAACAACCACACAGGCCTTTAAAACTGCACTCAAAACACATCTATTTAAACTATACTACCCTGACTGATTCTCCTCCTATAAACCGATAAACGTACATGGGTTTCCTTGTAAAAATTTCTGGTGTGGGTGGGTGAATATACCTCTTGTGTTGTTTTGCTTATATGTTGTTTTTCTTTCATTTATGTAATTTATTTTAATATTATGATTATACCTCTTTGCTATATTTATGTACAGCGCGGTGAGCCCAGCCCTAGGCTGGGGTACCGCGCTATATAAGACCACTTATTATTATTATTATTATTATAATTAACTACAATTTGCATAGAAAGAACGATTGCAGAAGAGTTGGATAAGTCTGAAATAATTCAGGATTTTTCTAAAGCGAAACAAGAAAACCATATTTTTCTTACAATAAACTATTAATGATGACACACTCTTGACCCGGTCATAAAATTTCGTATTAGAGGATAAACGCTCTTAAAGCTTTCGCCGGCTTGGCAAATTAAGAATTCGAGTTTAAGCTGCCGGGCTTTTTATAGTTATAATAAAAATACTTATCACCGCTCATTCGGTCTTTTATTAAACATGAATACAAACATTTATTGTCTTTAGAAACTATTATAAATAGAAGACTGTGCAACATTTATGATGAAGTGGGTGGCAATTTTTGTTCTTGCCAAGAGCAACAAACTTGTTCAGGCTGGTACTGTGGGCGTGCCATGGAACATGTGGTGTACAAACACCGGAAAACAATGCCCACCCCTTGTCGCACAATCTAGGTACACTCTGGTTACTGTCTATGCAGCAGTCCACCCAGGTCAGTCGAAATAGATGTTGAGATCGAAAACCGAAATTTTCAAATCAAATGTTGCATTTGGTAGGCTCCGCAAGAGTGTGTGGGGGCGAAGGGGTCTCAGTCTTGTCACTAAGCTGAAAGTATATGAGACAATCGTATTAACAACTCTCTTATATGATATAACCTAGACGTGGATAGTGCACAGCAGACATGCTAGACAACTAAACCATCTCCACCTACGCTGTCGACGTAAACCTCTTCTTATAAGTTGGCAGGGAAGAGTCCCTGATACAGAAGTCTTACAACGAGCTGATTTTATGAGCATCCACACGCTCTTGCAAGAAGAACAAATCAGATGGGCAGGGCACGTAGCAAGAATACGAGACAGCAGCCTTCCTAAACAACTAATTTTAGGTAGTTTTTTTCAGTGTGAAAGGTTCAGCTAGTGGACAGAAGAAACGTTTCGAGGACTGTCTAAAATCTTACTCAAAATCATGGACATTGACCTCGATTCGTGGGAAACACTTGCTATGGATCGTTCGAGCTGGCGTGGCAAATTCACTGTTGGAGCAAAATCCTCAGAGAATTTATGAGCACCGCTAACGCCCAAAGAAAGCGCACCACAAGGAAAAGCAGAAACGACTCAAATGCAATAGGGACCCAAAAACATCGAGTGTCCAACGTGAGGGAAGCTTTCCAGGCACAAATAGAACCGGCAGGCCACCTGCGCACTCACCGTGGACTACAGCCTTGGTCATCTTTGCATGCGAAGGACGAACAACAACGACAAAAACAATATTATGCAGTCAATGTGTTCTTCAAACTTGTAAATAGATACACAGAATAGATACCAGCAAAGACAACGTGATCTCATATTTTATTCCCATACGACAGTCATCCATGTATGTAGTTCAAAATTCAACTTCAAGCCATTGTTAAAAAAAAAAAAAATTACTCCGCTGACCTGATACAGAGTGTGATAAGGTTAATGCGCTGTACAATAAACTAAAAGTTAAGATTGTAGTCTATGCACTAACTTCTTTAACGAAACATGTCTGCGGAGTATTCGGTTATTCGGAAGGGGGGGGGGGAGGTTACCTGAACCACCCCAGCTCACAATTAGTTTTAAAAAATCGACGCTCTACTGAACTATAATGTATTAGATACTTCTGTGAAAGCAACATGTAAAAGTAGACAGATTCTCAAAGGTAAATTATTTGAATTATGCATTCAAGGCTATCACGATACCGTAGCTAAGACCGCAATCGCCAGTCTTCGTATTAAATTTCTTTGAACCAGATGCTGCTGGCTATGTAAAAAAAAAAATCATGGGAATTTAAACTTTAAAGAATAAATAAAGAACATAGGCCTACATATTCACGTCACTCTCATACTTTGTTAATACAATCAAAATTGCTTCAAATTTCCGTCAAATTTCTTTTTCGAACTCACTATTTTGTATTACACAAAATTCGTTTAGCAAGAAATTGGACCAAAATTTAACTTAACGAAAATTTAATCGAGAGAACTGAGCATTAAAGCCCACACACATTTACAAAAACTATTAATTCTGTAGTAAATAACAAAACAATCTAATACCTGGAGGAAAAAAAAAATAATGGTTAGCTAAAAATCTAATCCAGTTTAAAATAAAATTAGTTTATTTACAAGTAGCATTCTATCTTGTCTTAACAGTTATAGGTCAAAAATAAATATAATGGTTAAAGCAGTCGATAATATTAAATTAGAGAACAACGCCATGACTTAATGATGCAGGCCAAGTTTCCCTGGTCTAGGCCAGACTCAACCCAGCTCCAGTTCCGTGTTAACTGGCACAGTTGATTGGAGTTGTGATTATGAACTTTGCAACCACATGAAAAGTTTCCTAACAGCAGAAAGTTGGCTTGATTTTGCAAATATTTATTGTCCACTTAGACAATTTCCACCCAAATATTACTTAAAGCCACCCCACTCCTCCCCCCCAAAAAAGCAACAGCAAATAGCGTAAAACAACAGTTATAAACATTACAACATCGACACCTCAATAGTATTTAGCGATTATTTTACTTATATGAGATATCAGCATTGAAAAGTAACATCTTTTATTACGGTGTATTACGGATGAATAAATTCCAAGTTAAACCAAAGTATGCGTAAACTGAAAAGAAACAAATCCCAACACGGCTTAACACAGCCGACGTCACAGTGTAAGCCGTGTCATGTGTTATGAAGACACTTATCTCACGTCTGATGTAGGAATTGATTCGAAACGGATCATTGTCGCGGTAAGATGAGCCGGAGGCGGCTTTCCTTGCCCCGGTGGTGGCTTTCCTTGCCCCGGTGGTGGCTTTCCTTGCCCCGGTGGTGGCTTTCCTTGCCCCGGTGGTGGCTTTCCTTGCCCCGGTGGTGGCTTTCCTTGCCCTGGTGGTGGCTTTCCTTGCCCTGGTGGTGGCTTTCCTTGCCCTGGTGGTGGCTTTCCTTGCCCCGGTGGCGGCTTTCCTTGCCCCGGTGGTGGCTTTCCTTGCCCCGGTGGCGGCTTTCCTTGCCTCGGTGGTGGCTTTCCTTGCCCTGGCGGTGGCTTTCCTTGCCCCGGCGGCACTTTTTTAGGGCGATAGGACGGCAGCATCGTTCAACTTTATTATTTATTATGTGTGTTTAGGGCAAATCTTCCGACGAGCAATTGACCCTTTTCCTATCGAGCTGAAACTTGGCACATAGAACTGTTGCCGACGACAACAAATTCTTTCAAATTGTCAGCCCCATACTCCAACCCTAACTCAAAAAAAAATTTAAAAAATCAGTTTTTAAAGGGGAAGATGATGGAAAATATGAGGCCACTAATTTCGTGAAATAAAATTCCTGATAACTGCGCTAAATGTGATTCTTTAAAAAAAAATATCGCAAGTGCGTTTGGTGAGTAATGTTTTCTTTTGTTTCTCTGAAATAGTTTTTGAAATAAAATGGTTTTAGGAATTGTTTAACATACTAAATATACATGACCTTTGATGCGTCCTCAGTATATATTATGATTTTCATGAGTGGAGTGAGGGTGGCAAAGTCAATGATCCCCCCCCCCTCACCATGCGTCTAAAAAACTAGCTACTCCACTGAGACGAAAACATATTTACAACATAATAACCGAACATGATCGCTGTATTGACCCCCAACAGCCATGACCAATACTGGCCAATAACAGCCACCCTATTCAGGCTGCCGAGATCCCGGAACAACTGATAAATCACCGCAACAGCTGGTGTCAAACCATACTTTCCATTACGTGAGTTCAGATTTCGGGATATAAACACAGTCATCTCGTTATCTTCTCCTGTTGCATGACCCAAGGCTGTTGGTAATTTTGATATCTTCTTTGCCAAACACTAAAAGTAGGAATCTCGGAAAACTAACATGCAAGTTATACCTTAAAAATACAGTTTCAGAGTCTGACTGAGGATAGTAAGTTTCATTAAAATTATTTTAGGAGCATTAATAATGATTTTTTTTTCCCAAAGGTCGAATTTGTCAATTAAAATGTAAAAACTTCTAATTAAAAAAAAAAAAATTATAAAAAAATTATTGTATTAAATGGTATTAAACAAGTTCATTTGAACATTTTCAGAATTGGAATAATTTTGATTGATATAAAACCGCTAGAGCAGTGGCTCTCAACCTCCCTAATGCCGCGACCCTTTAATGCAGTCCCTCATGATGTGGTGACACTCAACCATAAAAAAAAAAATATATTTTCGCTGCTACTTCCTAAATATGTGTTTTCCGATGGTCCGAGGCTTACACCTGTGTACGGGCCTCTCGACCCCCCCAAATGGATCACGACCCACAGGATGAGAAACGCGGCCTTAGAGGGATTCGATTAGAAAACAGCCTGAGTATCGAATATCCAATTTATCACGCTGAGAATACTTTGGTCGATTTCATAACGTTTTGGCGTCATTTTTAAACTCGCAAGAAAATGACTTTCTATTTCTCAAGTTGCATTCACCGCGCGTTCAGTTTGAAAGATGATTGATGGGACAATGGGCAGCGATCCCGAGAACTGAATCTATGAAACACTGCTGATCCGCAGGGATCTGCTTTGTCGGATATTTTGAGTAACACCTAAGCGGACATCAATAAATGTCGTCACGCGTCTTAACTGAAGGGAAGGGGGAAGGAGGGGGTTTGAGAAATGTGATGTCGCATTTAAAAAAAAAAAAGCACTTTATAACACTAAATAACGAAATTGTCAACATTATTCTCTTAGACAATTTTATATACACACATATAAATATATATATATATATATATATATTAATGATCTCCCCTCCCCCGAGCGCCTAAAAATCTAGCTACTCCACTGAGACGAAAACATATTTACGACATAAAGACTGAGCATGATCGCTGTACTGACCCCCAACAGCCTTGACCAGTATTTTATTTATATACATATATTTAAACTACGAGCCCCGAGAGAATCAGTACAGGTATGCAAGGGCCAAAAAGATGCCACTGATCATGTTACAGGAAACCACGGAGTAGGAGAATCAGGGTGTAGCGACATTGTCAGTCGTGAGGATTTATGTGGGCCTGTGGAGACGCGAGTCATAGAATATAAGGGCTACCACGTGAAGTGGGGATGGAGCGAAGAATGGGTGATTTGGGGGGTGGGGGGTGATCTTAGTAATGTCTAAGGCAGGGATTCTCAACCTTTATGCGTTGCTGCGGACCCTCTCAAGTTCAAAACATTTGCCACAAACACCACTCTCACCCGGCAAAATGATATTCTAATAAAACTTTAAAGAAACGAAAATATAATTATTCTAGTATTATTTCTTTAACTCTCCAGACCCCCCCACCCCCCCCCCCGCAAAAAAAACAAAAAAAGTAAAAAAAAAAACAAACCCAAACCAATAAAAGAAATACGCTAACAAAATTCGCCAGAAAAAAATTTACTTCTGCCAATCAAAAAAGAATAAAACCTGATTATGATTAAATGCAGTGACAACTAGGAATGGCAGCGAATACAATTTTGTGGGTCTTCAGCACAACAGGGGTTAAAAACCTTTGTTCTAAGGAATGTTTGTGACACAGATGCACTAATTCGAGATCCATAGGAGGGGATTTTCTTTTTTTTTTGTGTGGACAATTCCTGATGATGGGATTGATGGGGTAAAATTCGGTGAAATTTGCGTGACGTCATTTATGGATTGCAGTGTTTCTTTAAGAAATTTTCCCCCGGAGGGGCACTTCAGATTTTTTTTTTGGGGGGGGGGGCACTTCAGATTTTT
>CAXITT010000154.1:778723-805520 GCA_964033795.1 Lymnaea stagnalis | reverse complement strand
CCCTAAAAAAAAAAAAATAAAAAAATTACCAACTAAAAAAACTGAAAAGTTGTTTGGCTTAATAATAAGCATTAGGGCAGATATTCTAAAACAAAAAAAAACAAACGTGGTTTAGTAAGCTACATTTCTAAAATTTTCCAAGTGTATCAGATTCAATATAGTTTGCTTTTACTTCAAATCATTTTACGTTTACATGTTTAATGACCCGTGAGATTTGAATTAATAAAGCTTTTAAATTAAAATGCTCTGCAATCAAGATTCTTTTAAGACGCCCGTTAATTTTATTTTAGTTGGAAAAAAAAATACATATGAGTTTATTAACAAATAAATTACGTTTAAAAAAATTATTAGATATATTTAAATTATTTTTTAATGTGTGGAAAAAAGTCAATGAGCTGTGACTAATTTTATAAGACTATGAAACGCACGTTGCGGGTGGGTTGGGGGGGGGGTAAAGCTGCTAAAACAACATAAATTAGCAGAGCCAGGGGCTGTCAAAATATAGTGAAAAGTGTGTTGGATTAATGTCAAAATAGTTCGTGACATAAATGCACCGGGCGTGGACCAGGGGCAGATAAAAACGTGACTTTTAATTAGCTGATGAAATCTTGGCGGTATAAAGATGGGGATTATGTCCCCTGTGAGCTGGAAAAATCAGATGATTAATTGAAATGATAAATTCGTATTGAAAATTGTGTGGGCTGAGTGGAAAACTTTAAAAAATTATTTTAAAAAAAATTATTTTGTTTTTGAGATCCAGAATTATATGTTCATTATCCAAGAGAAGCGTGATGTTCCATAAATTTGATGATATTAATTCAACATTTCAAAGAAAACTATCAAATATCAATTTTAAAAGCTAACTTTTATAAAGACAGACTATTGTATTGACGAGGCAATAAAAAAAAACAGGAAAATAATCGACTGTCTCAGTGCCAAAATGATGTGTTCATTCTCTAAATACGAAAAGTATCGAAACAAGTAGAACACAAATAGAAGAATTGGTTTCAAAATTTTAGATACGAAATTGAGTTCTATAAAAAGTCGGATAAGCCCGAAATTTAAACTAAACGAAATTTGGAGGGAAAAAACTCATTTGCCAAGACGGTTATTTATAATATCCAACACGGAAGACATTCAGCAAATGAGATGGATGAAATGAAACGCAACATAATATTACAGGAGGTCATTTTAAAATGAAATATGTACGTGGAAACATATGGCTGATATCCCTCTCTCAACAGCATTCATGCCATGCTTATAAATAGATTAACATTGTGCATATTAAATTGAGACAAGCATCGTAAACATGTGGTCATTTCTTTTTACATCAGTAACAAAGTTTTACACAGCCTAAAGATGTTTTATAGATACATTTGTTTAAAAATATCAGTTTTAAATTTAATTTTTTTTTAAATAGATCTTTTAAAAAAACAACAACCTGTTTTAGCTAGTTTATTGAACAGTTTTTAAAATTGTTACGTGGATATCTCACCGGCATTTAACAAAAAAAAAAAAAAAAAAAAAAAAAAAAAAAAAATTTTTTTTAAAAAAATATTTTAAAAAAACAACAACCTTTTTTAGCAAGTTTATAAAAAAGTTTTTAAAATTGTAACGAGGATAACTCACCGGCATTTAAAAAAAAAAAAAAAAAAAAAAAAAAAAAGAAAAGAAAACAACTCATTTTAATTTTTAGATCTGAAAAGACACTTAAAAACTACGCATAACGTGTTATTTTGATTTGTTCACGTCTAATTTTTTTACTAGAGGAGTAGAATAAATTGTTAACTTGACAATAATAATGTTTGTATGGCTTCTAAAATTCCACAATTTCATTGCAGTACAATACCCAAATAATGATTGCATCTTCACGAAACTAAGCAGTGCATCGAGTGGTATATTACATGTCACAAAATGTATAGCATTGGCTCAACTAGTCAATGTTTTAGCATGTTATTTGTCCCCTGAAACAAAAAACCAGTAGATGATTGTCAAAACTAATGAGTCCTTCATGAACTAATGTCCAGTGAAACGTATAACTTGCAACGATCATTTGTTTCCTAGGGTATGGTCAAAATCAGTTGTTTAGTTTTGAGCCCTTATCGGGGTCCACGAGATTGAACTGGACTCAAAAATAGTCATTTACTATTAACATTTAAAAAAAAATAATTCTATAAAATATTTACAAAGGGAATTATAAAGGTGAAGTTATTTTCTAAATCTAAGCCCAATATTTGAAGGAAAAAAACAGAATTATGCAAAAAAGATTAACGTGGAATTGTTTAAAAAATAAACAAACAAAAAAACGTTAATAAGATGTGAGTCAAAATACAGATGGATTAAAAATATTCAAAGTTCCAAGCAAGCTAAAAAGTGCCACCATTTTAGAATGGTTGTCATCATCCCTAGTTTTGATTGTAACATCACTAATCTTAAAGTCACCATCTCTAATTTTGATGTCACATTCTCTAGTTGATGCATGTGCTATTTACTTGTAATATCAGGAGATAGAACAGTTTATTTTATGGAAAAAAGTCTTACTACAGGTCACACCCTTCTACTTAACATTAAACCGACTGACTGCATGTTAGGACGTTTCATTGTTAGGAGTTAAAACCACGCTAGGGATGAAGTCGCAAGGTCGGCACATGCATCGCGTAGGCATCAAGACCTCAACTGTTGCACGATGGAATCCTTGCTCGCCGTCTGCGTTTGGGCACGTAATTTGCGTCCTTGCCTTGACAAACTCTGACGCCTGACAGCACATGCAGGACGACTGCAAACTGGTGGCGTTGTCCCGGTTCATCATGGTGTAGCTGCGGCACTTCCCGCTGCAGACGAACACGAGCTGGGTCTTGGGTAGACAGTTTCTGTATCGAAAGATCTGCACGGCCGGCCATCTCGCGCAGGTCTCCTCGGCCCCCGCAACAGGAAGTGATGAAATAAGGAAGATGGCCAGGACTTGACACAACACAACGGACTTGCAGTGCCACCTATCCATGATTAGACTTCGAGATTTGGTCATCTCGTTGAACTACATAAAAAAAAAAAAAGATAAGAAACGAAAATACAGAATGAGCCTAAAAAGATAAGATACACATTGGTTTAAAAGTTTGAATTTTAAGAGATCCACATACTTGGGTATTAAACTAATTAAAGATGGCAATACATTTGTATGTAATGCGAAAAACGTTTATACAAGAATGCAAATATATACGAAAACAAAAATATTCCCCATGGGAGGTATTTTTTTTAAAACATTTTCTGTTTACAAAAATTTTGGCAATATATAAATATTTATACCGAAGGCATAATGACAATTACACACACACACACACACACACACACACACAAATTAAAAAGAATTCATTTAAAAATTTGATTTCTTAGAATATTTCTGATTTTTTATCTGAACACGAGACTTCATAGAAAATATACATTTGTGTACCGGCAGTATTGTTTTTTAACCTAATACGTATTTTTTTTTTCTAATCAGGAGGGTGAAATAGTCACTCGTCATAATAAAGTGAACCCATATTCTTACCTTGTGGGTCATCTCACCGGAAAGCAGCGTTGATCTGACAGCGTCCTCTGATGGCCCTTTTCTTTGACTGAGGCGGTCACTTTCTCGACGATCTAGTCCCTTTATTTCGTTATTGGCTGCAGTCAAGCAGGACTCATGAGACGCCAATAGATTACCCAACATTTTCTCTTGCACAGGGGTCGACGATTAAAATATTTTGAAACAGTCAAATCCGCAATGTTGCTTCGGCGCTTTGTCGGCTGTGACAGTAGAAATGATAACTTGGGTTTAAAACTGAACCTTTCTCCTTTTGAGTAACTGTTGCCGCACTTTTTAAAACAATTCTTACTTTTAATGAAGTCTTTTCAAAAGTTGCCGATATTCCATTTCAATTTACACCGCTTGATTAAAAGTAGACTCTTACTAGAAAACTGAATTCAGATTTACAGTCAAACTTAGTTAAATTCTTATTTTCTTCCTCTAAGGTTTTTTTGTGTGAAAATATAGTTTAAAAAGCATGCAACAAGAACGTCAGCGCTGGTCCTTCTCCCTTGGACACACATTTGCTGATGTTTGAGAAGTGGATTAAAATTCAAATCTCACCGTGATTTATATATATATATTTTGCACCACCTTGGCGCACTAACGCTAATACATCACGTGAATGAAACAAAATAAACAACAAAACAAAACCAAGGGGGGAAAAAAAATTTAAAAGGTAATTGCCGGTAGGGGTTTGGTTGGTGACAATAGAGTGGCGGCAGAAAATCTGGCTCACTTCCTGCGAAGTGCACGCGATGGTCGCTGATGAAATGAAAGATGGAATTATAGGTTTTTTTAAATTTTTTTATTTTTTTCTTTCAGACGAATTAAATCTGATGGATGTGATCACAAGCTAATGAGTTTTCATCTTGGACTCTTCAACCGACGATGGCGGCTGGTGTTAGTTTGTATTAATCTGGAGAGAGAGCAAGTCAGTTTTGAAAACATGATATGAAGGAGTCGAATAATATCAATTTTGACAGGCTAAGAGTTTCAGTCTAGCAGAAATGTAGTTATACAAAAATACAACCAGGAAGCATAATTATTGAATCTTATTTAGCGTGTCCCATTCTGTTGCCGTAGTGGCAAATGCAAATAAAATGTGCAGTGATGACCCGGGTTACATCTGGGTTTGGAGATTAAGGTAGGCCTAGTGAGCATAAAAAAGTACCTCTTTAGCAAGGTTTGTAAAGTGAAACATGAGGAAATTTATATTTACACATATTACTTATTGAAACTTATTGGCGTTGGCAACAGTTTATAAGTCCTTTATATTAACTTCGCTTACGTTCGTAGCTAGCAAAATGTTTGAACGGCTAATTGACCCACTTCCCGTCAACCTATCGAACAGAAACTTGGCACATAGACTCATTGCTGGTGACACATGCAATCCAATTTTCAGCCCCAACCCAAAAAAAAATCAGTTTTCCAATTTTTCAAGGGGAGATGAAGGAAATACAATACACTGATTTCACAAAATAAAATTTTCTATGACTGCGCTAAATGAGATTCTTTAAAACAAAATATCGCAATTTTTTTTTTTTTTTTTTTTTTTTTTGTGAAAACAGTTGGTGAAATAAATCTGTGGTGTAAAAGCAGTTGGGTCATTAGAATATTAATATAGTTCAGGTGCGTGAAAAAAAATGTGCGGCCGTGAGCCTTGAGGGAGGGGGGAGCACTAATTGGCATTCTTATAAAGTGTTTCTTGTTTGCACATTTTGTCAAAATTTTAGCCCACCCCCAAATCACTCTATATTTCATTTTATAAATGATTTATAGGCAAACTTTTCTTTATGGGGTTGTTTAATTTTTACAATAAAGTGAGAGCGAAAATGAACTTTTTTATATAAAGGAGGAGCCATTTTTAAACAAGTTTATTTTAGGCGCTGTTACTTATGATTCTAAATCTTGATATATATATATATATATATATATAGTATGAATACTATCAAAACCAGAACTTTGATATGACGATCATGTAAAACGTATACGATTTTACATGTCCCCCCCTCCCCCAAGCACCATACTTTTTAAAAATTTAATTTTTGTACTTAGCTCGAGCACGTGAAATCAGAAGTAAAGGAGGGAATATGTTTACTTTGAGTGATATACGTTTGTCATTAGAGAGCTTCTTACTGTCAGTAGTATTGATTTTGTTTTAAAAAAAATGGGCCTAAATAATCACCGAATTTTAAACATGGTATAAAAAGTGAAGCAACTGCAAAAGAAGAACAATTAAGTAAACGACACAATTCACGTTCAGCTAAGGGAGGTAAAGCAATAAAGCACACACCCACATGGTGGTTACAGCATGGATTAAAAGATGGTGTTGAGTGTCGCGATAAATAGAAAAGAATTATTGATTTCATCAGAGAAGCGTGTTTCTCATTCTTCTTTATTTGGGGGAAAAAAAAAAAAAGCTAAAAGCATTATAATTTAACCCAAGACGAAAGCTTTTTTAATGGTCTTTTCCATCATTCGGTTGTTTGCACCGAGATGTTCAAGTAAATAATGTGTAAGTGAGTGATTGATTGAGTGAGTGCGTTCATCCCACAGTTGGTGCCAGTTTTCGGTGTATGGGGAAGAGGAGGGGCTCATTTTGTAGACATTTGGTTTGCCTGACAATTAGATCTCAGACCGACACGTTTCTTGTTCTTTGTCTTTCCGGCCATGCCACGATGCAAATCACTGACTTCATCTAAAGAAACTACAAATTTAAATGAAATTTAAATACAATTTATAAAACTTTTGGAGAAACATTTTAATGAAATTTATCACTCTCCAACTAACGTTTTTTTGTGCTAAAAGTCGAGATGCAATCACTAAAAATAGTTTTTGACCTTTTGGGACAGGGACCTGAAACGAGGGCAACATTGAGCAGAATGGGGTTAAAAGATTGATGTCTTGTATATCTGCCGGGGAGAATCTCTTCGAGAAACCAGCTCTTGATGGATCATTCCCGAGAAGGGGAGGAAGGAAATCATTGAGGGCGTCAGCCTTTCCGCACCCACGGGTCGAACACTCGGTCAAGAGCCATGAAACCCATTGCCGTTTGCACTTTGGTTTTTAGTTCAACTAACTTTAAAGCTACTCTCTCACCCGGCTGAGGTATGTCACAGAGGAGACATTTCTTTTGACCAAGACGTGTTACGCCATAGAGGACACATCTCTTTTGACCAAGACGAGCTATGCCATAGAGGACACATCTCTTTTGACTAAGTCGAGGTATGCCATAGAGGACACATCGCTTTTGACCAATTCGAGGTATGCCATAGAGGACACATCTCTTTTGACCAAGTCGAGGTATGCCATAGAGGAAACATCTCTTTTGACCAAGTCGAGCTATGCTATAGAGGACACATCTCTTTTCATCCAGTTGAGGTACGGCATACTAGAAATATTTGTTCCTCGGACTCATCCAAAATATGCACGTCTTTAACCTTAAGGTATACATTTTATTTTATTTGATAAGGTGGATTTTTCTTAATGATCCAAACATTTATAAGTGTATTCATGCACAGATCACCAAATCAATTATATTTTAAAAATGTATTTAAATGGGGCTCATCACCGTACCATTAAATTTTTTCAGTGATATTTTGAATTTCATCTTCTTGAATATTTATTTAGAGGCTGAGGCATATTTTAGTTAGTGTCATACGTTATCTCTTTGGGCGGCTTATTGACCCACTTTCCGCCAACCAATCGAGCTCAAACTTAGCACTCGTTGCTGATGACAACATATTCTTTCAAAATTTTAGCACTAACCCGCAAAAATAAGTTTTCCCCCTTTTTCAATGGACAGATGAATGAATGCCACTGATTTCACAAAAAAAACAAACAACAACAACAAACAAACAAACAATAAAAAAAAACTAAAAAACAACAACAAATTATCGCAAGTACGATTGGAGTGTAATATTTTCTTTTGTTTTCCTGAAATAATTGTTGAAATAAATCTGCGGTGTAAAAGCGAGTTGGATATTAGAATATTATTATAAAAATAATAAAAAATGCATATACAGTATTCATGCGAAAAACTTTTTTTTTTTTTCGGGTTGTTTAATTAAGAACCTCATATAGAAGAGTTATCGGGAATTTTATTTTGCACGCTATTGAATCTAAGTGTTAGCGACTCACATCGTTCCACAGAGAATATTGTATGTCAATGATGAGGGTAATGATGCCAACCATTACACCGCATTGCGTAACGTATCTGAAGTTTAAATCTTCTTGTTTTTATAGATCTACTTCAGGTGTTCAGCGTGAAAATCTCACTTCATCCAGCTAAACATGCATGTTTTTATTCAGTTCAGTGCTTCAATTCGTTGTTTGTTTGTATTTTTTAAAACACAATATATATATATATATATATATATATATATATATATATATATATATATATATATATATATATATATATATATATATATATATACATATTCTGGTTCTGTTTCGTTTCTCCATCCATGTACTGGCATCTTTGAAACGATTGGGGATATGATGTTGCTATTCTAACAGCTCCTAGCTGAGGCCAGGACAGCCTTGAAACTTTCGACAGATGTCGAGTTCACAGTGGCATCGTTCAGGTGGTTACATGCTATTATTGTGCGTGGGAAGAAAGTTTGTTGATACTGCACTGTGTTGCACTGAGGCACTTTGAAGCATTTGCTATTGTTTCTGGTGTAATTGTTTATGGGAATGTCAGTGGTGAAGTCCGTGCTCAGTGAGCGTTTTGCTCTGATCAGTCTACATAGCTTCTGTGGGGTGAGGTACGTGCCTGCTGGGATGGCCGGCACCAGTCCCATGATCACTTTATATAAGAATATGAATATATATATATATATATATATATATTGAGAATTATATTTTCCATAATATCTGTTTATTTAAATCATCAATTAGTCAAAGCTAACAAATGTTCATGAAGCTTAGGTGAATTTATTACGCAATAAATGTTTTAAATACAGAAATGAATTTTGATTTTTAAAAAAGGCGATCAATGTCTTGCAGTTTCGAGTGTATTTATTTATTTACTACACATGGTTACAAGTCAGGCTGAACTATAAATATATCCTAAATATAAAAAAAATGCGCAAATGGCAAAAGAAAAGAAAAAAAAAAACGGAGGACACAAGTAACTAGAGTGGTGCTTTTTTTTTTAAAAGAAAAAAAAAAACGTGGGAGCACAAACTAAAATTAACAAAGGAACACAATTACGCTCTTAAAAATTGTGAATATTTGTTAATACTGGTACGAAATGGAGTCGACGTGCCAAATCTTTTAATTAAGTTATTTTTCATATAAATCCTTTCAGGTATATTTCTAGCATACAATATACCCGTAGCGTCCTTACTAATTTATATATACATATATATATATATATATATATATATATATTATATATATATATATATTATATATATATATATATATATTGTAGTATTGTCATTAGCACCGTTAAAAAGTTTTGAAAAAGGACATCGTTTTTTTTTTTTGGGCTTACAGTCACTTTCAGGTTTTCTCTGGAACTGTCAACTGCCTGTCTCCCCTACACAGCCCTTTTCACCGCGTTTACAAAGGAAGCTATAAATCACGTTTGGGCTTGTGCATGTAAATCCAACCTTGATTCTGAACACACCAAGAGGGAAGGTGTTCTGATTTATGGATGTGGATATGTGTTACGGCGGCTACCGTTACAGCTTTCGGTGCCAAGGTGTACCTAAATAGCAGGGTTTTAACCAAAATGTCCCTTAGGCTCCTGTCCCTCCGGGGTGCGGACTTTAATTTTGTCGTTAAATATTTGATTGGTAACTGGTCAACCAAAAGGATGGAAGATTCTTGAGGGACCTATTGACGGACATATGTGATTATAGGTTTTACTTATACGTTAAGGATAGTCAAGGCGCGTGGGTGTTCGGTTCGTGTGGTAGCGATAAAGGTGAGAATGGGGGGGGGGGGCGAGGAGGAGGGGTCATATAAAGCCATCCTCTTGAAATTACGGTTATGACCAATAATACTTAAAAGATTCTAAGATTTATACAATTATTCAGATGTGGGTTAGAGATAAAGGTGAGAGTGGGGGGGGGGGGGCGAGGAGGAGGGGTCATATAAAGCCATCCTCTTGAAATTACGGTTATGACCAATAATACTTAAAAGATTCTAAGATTTATACAATTATTCAGACGTTTTAGTTTTTAGGGACGGGTGTTGAACTTTTCCGCGAAAACTTGACGTCACGATAATATTCACCGAAATTTTTATATCTACACCATCTTAAAGCATTGGAAAAATCATAATTCATATTATATTATGTTTTGAGCGCCATGAATTAACATATGATTGTGCACGAAAAGAACGTGAACATTTTTACGATTTTAAAAAACTCATAATTAATATTTTGTGGCATGTTCTAATGTCCGTATCTCGGGATTTGACCAGGGGCGTCTGTTCAGTTTTTTCCAGGGAGGGGGCAAAACGTTGTCGGCTTGTTCTTTATTACTGGAGGCTCCACATTGCATAGCAATTTACATCAAAACCTGCAAATTCAGTTGGGTTGTGGGGGGGGGGGGGAATGCCAAATGACGTCACTGGATTGGACCTGTAATTCTGTGGAAATACATCCATTCCAATTCTTTGTGTCAAAACGTTGTCGGCTTGTTCTTTATTACTGGAGGCTCCACATTGCATAGCAATTTACATCAAAACCTGCAAATTCAGTTGGGTTGTGGGGGGGGGGGAATGCCAAATGACGTCACTGGATTGGACCTGTAATTCTGTGGAAATACATACATTACAATTCTTTGTGTTGTGCTGTTAAACTTTTCTTTTTGTATTCTCTGAAACGACATGGTACTATGCTATTACTATTACTACCCTGGTACCCAACACATGGGTCGCTACCCCTATAAGGGTCGTGGATGATTTTCAGTGATGCCGCCGGCTAAAATTTAAAAAAATGATGATTTTTATAGATATTTTCATTAAAAAAATTTCCTAAAAAATTTGAATTGAATGATGCCATACTCTTTGAACTGAATGATGTCATACTCTTTGAACTGAATGATGTCATACTCTTTGAACTGAATGATGTCATACTCTTTGAACTGAATGATACCATACTCTTTGAACTGAATGATGTCATACTCTTTGAACTGCATGATGTCATACTCTTTGAGCTGAATGATGTCATACTCCCTGAACTGAATGATGTCACACTCTTTGAACTGAATGATGTCATGATATTTAATGTTCTCTTCATGGGTTTTCTTTTTTTTTAATGCATTGAAGTCGCTGGTCACTTTGGGACTCTAAAACACACTCGCTGGTCACTTTGCGGCTTTAAAATGGACTTGCTGCTCACTATGGGACTTAAAAATAATAATAATAAAGCTTATTTGAAAATGACGCTTCATCCCCAAAGGCTCAAAGCGCGGTATAAAGTCATCCATATTAAAAGAGAAATGAAAAAATCTATATTTTACCATATTGAAATACAAAACGCAACATTACAAAAACTATATACGACAGTACCCATTCTAAGTCTTTCATCCCTTGCAACCATAAACAAGACAGGCCACAATACATCTAGGAGATAATAGCTAGCTGGAAAAGATGGTAGACAACATCAGCCCAACAGGTGTTTGCGAAAAAGATATGTTTTCAAATCGGTTTTCAAAGATTCCAGTGTCTGGCTGTTTCTGAGAGTGACAGGAAGTGTATTCCAAATTGTTGGGCCAGCAAACGCGAACGTGCGCCTTCCGTAAGTCTCAAGGTGAAAACGTGGTAGCGAGAGTTTACCACTATCAGATGAGCGGAGTTGTCTAGTGGGTACATAAGGCGTCATGAGCGCTTTGAGATAGGACGGTGCCAGGTCATGCAAGCAGAGGTAGCACATATTTGCAATTTTGTACTCTATGCGACCGCGGACCGGCAGCCAATGCAACTCTCTCAGAAGTGTTTCAGCATGATCTAATTTGCGTTTGTGAAGAATAATGCGAGCCGAATTATTCTGTTCTTTTTGAATTTTATCCAGGAGCGTAGCTGGAAGACCCACTATGACAGCATTGCAGTAGTCCATGCATGGTAGCACGATGCAGACATCGGCCTCTTTGTTGCATCAAAAGTTAAGAAAGGTCTGATATGACTAAAGCTAATTGTGCGCAACTATAGAAAAATCGACTTGCAAATCATGTTAATGTGATTTTCCATAGAATAAAATGGACTCGCTGGTCACTTTGGGACTATAAAATGGACTCGCTGGTCACTTTGGGACTATAAAATGGACTCGCTGGTCACTTTGGGACTATAAAATGGACTCGCTGGTCACTTTGGGACTATAAAATGGACTCGCTGGTCACTTTGGGACTATAAAATGGACTCGCTGGTCACTTTAGGACTATAAAATGGACTCGCTGGTCACTTTGGGACTATAAAATGTCTCGCTGGTAACTCTGGGAATAAAGAAAGTTTGTGCAGTAAATTTTATAAAAAATTAGAAAGAAAAAAAAGTTCCTTCTATATAAACAAGGGTCTAGCACCGACTGACTTAACACCGACAAAGGAGGAGTTTGTGCCGTCTACCACCACTGCCTGGCATCGGTTTTTGAGGAAGCTAGCGATCCATGTTTTGGTAGTGCCTTGGATCCCATTTCTCTGCAGTTTTTGTAATAGCAAACTGTGATTGTCACGATCATATGCCTTGGAGAAATCCAGCACAAGCACACCAGTTTGCTTGCTATTCTCCAGATTGGTCGTCAATTCTTCAGCAAATTCAAGGAGTTGTGTCTCACATGATCTATTGACTCGGAAGCCATGCTCACAGTCATTGAGTATATTGTGGCTTTCAAGATGATTCGTGACCGCGCTTACGTTATGTGCTCCAATAGTTTACATACTTCGCGGGTGAGGGATACCGGGCGGTAATTGGCAGGGTCGAAATGCTCATCTTTCTTGTAGATTGGCATGACATGAGCTGTTCTCCAGTCAGTTGGAACGTTGCCTGTGCATAGCGACAATTGGGAGAGGATCGTAAGTGAGGGATCGATTCCATTGGCCAATTATTTGAGCACTCTTGGTTTGATGTTGCTAGGACCACATGCCTTGTAGAGGTTAGTGGTTTTAACGAGTGCCAGCACACCCTGCTCTGAAATCTGGATATCTTCCATGATGGGGTAGGCTCTGCTCATCATGTTGGTCTTCAGAAGAAACTCAACTTCTGAGTACTCTCTACCATCACCAGAGACCGACGGGAGCTGTTGATTTAGTATGTCTGCCTGTGCTTTTGATTCAGACGTCAAATTGCCGTCCCATCTCAGGGGGGAAAACCCAGTGTTTGATGACTTTTGGTGCTTGGCGTATAGCTCCAGAAGTGCTTGCTCTTGCCACCCTTGGTCGTATCTTCCTCTAAGAAGATACCGTTCAAGTAGTTCCAGTGAGATCTGCGCAGTAAGCGTTGGATGGTTCGGCGGAGCCTCACTACCCCGGCTTTCATTTCGAAAACTTTTAGTACGCTGAGACTCGACTTCGAAAGAAAATATTTTGAAAAAAAAAAGGTTTTTATTTATTGGTTTAAATTTCATATACTATCATGGGCGCCCGCAGAAAACTTTCTAGGGGGGGGCAAAAAAATCGATTAACTTTCTAGGGGGGGGGCAAAATTTTTGTAGTAATGTTTTAATGTAGTTTTAATTTACTGTAGCGTATTTGTATGGTGAACGAACGGACAGGACATCAGCTTAGTTACTTTCTCTTTATTTTCTCTTTACTTTAATACATTTTTTGTCTATTTTTTTTTATTTTCTCTTTTCTTTAATACATTTTTTGTCTATTTTTGTCTAAATTTTTTTTATCCAATCAATCCAAGGGGGGGGGGCGAAAGTGCCCCCCTTGAACCCCCCCCCCGCCCCCCGCGGGCGCCCATGTATACTATATATAAATATATATATATATATATATACTCAGATACATGCATACATGCTGTTCATAATATGAACCCCCCACCCCCAATACATGACACGTAAAACCGTTTCTATTTAAGAGAAGGTGAACTAATGACGAATGCAAATCCCCATTTCAACATTTGCACTGCATTACATCCTCAAGACGTGGTTCAAATGTTTAAAAATCGAAGAGTAATGGATCCAGCTTGCCGGCAAGATTAACCTGACTCGCGAGCACTGACGATGGCCGGTACTTTTCCTAATCGCCCGGCCATAAAACGCCGCGCGATGCCGTTATCATTAAGTTTAAGATAGCTTGAAATATACCTTGATTGAGAGCCTCGAGAAACCCTCGGAGTGGCCGCGGAGTTTGGGTCAACTGGCTGATCTAATAGGTCGTCTCAAGCGACGCCCCGTGGGTTGAAAGAGTGGTGAAAAAAAAAAAAAAAAAAAAAAGTGAAAAATAATACGACAGCTGGTTATCTGCTGTAAATGAAAAATGGACCTTCTTCACTAGTCCGACAGACGTAAATTAGGGTATAGTGACTTGATAAAACTGGGATTTCTCAATAAATCGTTCCTTCCGTGCTGAAATTAGCCAGAATCGCAGGCTTGGGACGAAAGTAACTGCCACCAGACGCTCGTAATTGCTGTTTTTAAAGACTCTGATGTTACGCACCCTTTGCCTTCAGGGGAAAAAAAAAGAAGGGAATTTAATGTCACCGATACATCCGCTGAGCTTCATAGAAAAGAAAAAATCGGATCGACCAAAATTTGAGCGATTCAAATCATGTGGTATCGATAGACGGGACGGGCTTTGTGTTGTATGACAAGATGAGCTGTTTACTGGGGTTCCACTTTATGCTGTAAAGCGACGCTTTTATTTCCAGACCATCGTGGACGCTGGGGTGTTTTCTGGGTGGCTCGATATGCGTTGTTTGGGTGGCAGCTTCGTTTCAACGTCTAGACTAACCCTAAAGTTTAATCTTGGCCTAAAATAAAGTGTATATTTTTTTTTTTAATTAATGAAAACCAACAACTTTATTTTCACTGATTGGCTCGGCTGGAACAGTCAGCACTTGCGTTTCATCCAGGTATGAATTTGATTGGCATGATCGATTAAAAAAACAAACAAACCAACAAAAAAACATTAAGTGGTGTTCATTTATGAAATGAAGCTTATGGAAACTGAAACAAGATGACTCTCCATCAAGAATAATTCTTTCAAAACAAATAAACAAATAAATAAACAGACATAATAAACAACATAAATGAAAAAAAAAATAAATAAATGACTTAATGAATATTTACACACTATAAATGAAGATAAAAAAAGGGCGACTAAACTAACACAGGAAAAACATAGAAATGCACTTCAACTAACTTATAAAATATATTCTTTTTTATTGTTCAAGCACACTAATTGTTTACATCATTCACAGAGGGCATGCAGAATTGCACTTTAAAAAATGAAAGACGTCCTTCAAAGAGATCTAATTTTGTACAGTCAGTAAAATATTACAGTTACAGTCTATTATGTGTTACGAAATCAGAGAAATGCTGGAGTAAAAACATCCCCGTAATACTTGTATCATGAACTCCAACAAAAATGAAAGAATATCAGCAGTAAGCAGCACTGAAAAAGAGCGCTAGAAAGAAAGGGTGGCGCACCCCACCCCCTCCCACTTTGAGGGTGCCAGTCGAGGAGGGCAGTAGTTAATTTACTTGACTTCACGAATGAAGTAAAACAAGAAAGATGACGGAGGCAATAGACCAATATCACAAACCCGTATTAAACATTTGACAAAGCCACCACTGGCATTAAGTTGAAAGTGAGGAACAGGGTCGTCTCTGTGTTAGGCTGCGGGTTTACATTAATCATCAGATCAATGAGGAAACTGGCTGAAACAAAAATGTCTACGACTTCAACGATTTCAATATTACTCTAATAAGTATGCTTGTTCTACTAGACACTGACGTTTGGTCACACGCTAGGAAACGAAATCCAGTGAATTTGAGGCTGATGTCCATAAGTTTCTCACTTTTTCTCCTTTACTCTCTCAGTATGACAGGAAGGAAGAGTGGGAGGGAGACAGGGAGGGGGAGACAGGGAAGGGGAGATAGAGAGTTTACAATTATTTCCTATGAACTGCTTGGTCCGTTTGGCTATCTGGTCAGTTCTATATATGAAGTTTTTCCCACTGTCTCGGTATGTTAAATAAAATATCCGATACGTGCTGCTTCTTTCTTGTACAATTAAGGAAGCCGTACAGTAGACATACAGCAGATCAACCATTTTATGTGGTTACAGAGATGACACATTAAACTTCTGTACTGATGTCAAAATCGTTTACAATTCATTGAAAGACATATTTGTTCACTTACGTTCAAAACATTATATACTAACGTACGAATCGTGGGTTGTCTGCAAGATACACACATCTGTGTTTATGATAATTTAATTAACATTACAATGAAAGTATGATAGATGGTCTTAACAGTGTCCAACTAGCTCCAAAGTCACTGATCTCAATGAAGATCATTGACTTTGTGTGGGGGCATTGTTGTCTAAACTGTTATTGTTCTGCATAGTGTTGCCGTCCAGACGAAAAGTTCTTCTCACTGGCAGATCATTAACAGGGGGCAGCGGTTTGTAATAAGCCGGCTTTAGTATCCCTGGCCTCAACCTTTGTGGTAATGGAGGTCGGTGAACAACCAGATCCTCGGTGACAGCTGGTTGGGTCAGCGGATTGTTGCCCAGAAACAGATCTCGGCATTCCTGGAATGAACAACTAAATGCGATCAAAAGTTTAAAAAAGAAAAAAAAAACCAGGACAGCAGGTTGTGTACCTGTGAGAAGATCGGCAATTCGAAGAGGAAATTAGATTCTCTTACTCGTAAAAAAAAAATTAAAATTGTTAAAACCTCTTTGTGCACTTAAAATGAATCAAGAAATTAACCTTTCTTAAGGACTTTCTGAGCCTTAGCCTTTTCTTTGAGACCGGGCTTGAGGGTGTAATCGAGAATCAAATTGATATACTTTCTTAAATGTTGAGCTGGCCTAGTTAAGTAGATATTTTACAACTAAATAGTTTGAAACGAGTAAACCATAGAAGCATTTATTTAGTTGCCAAAATTATATACAGGCAGAAGCCTAGGGGCAGACGACTCATCGGTCGCCCAAGGATGAGGTGGATTGATGATGTGGAGACAGATTTACACAAGTTGGGGGTTCGAGCATGGAGACGGAAAGCCATGGATCGCTCCGAATGGAAGGGTGTGGTGGAGCAGGCCAGGGCCCTACATGGGCTGTAGTGCCATTGATGATGATGATGACTTATTTAGTTGGGTGAGCCACTGATGTGTACCAGGGTGGAGTGCCAATAAGCCCTACAGCCGACTCACGGCAATGCGGTTTGTTCACATCGCTACTTCTGAAATCTGAGCGAGTCTAGGTAAACTCTCACCCTTCTGATGTCACGTATCGACGGGACAGCTCGCTCGTTACTGTGTGGTCTCCTCCTCAGATCTGCCCGCTGATGATGACGCTGGTTGGTCTGACCTCTGACCAGCCGACTGATGGCAGAAGTGGCAACAACTGAATCTGTCGAGAATAAAAGTACAACGTAATAAGTGGCTTGTTATACTTTGAAGAATGCCCATCACCTTCCCTTACTTAATAACCGTATTTTGTTCTTGTTTTTGTTTTGTCGTCTGTTTAATCGTAAACATGACTTTATATATAATTTAATGAGTAATTTTAGCTAGTCGCAATCACTGAGACTAGTCAAATTTCGCTATTACTGTATGGTGAAGTTTGACTGTAGCAGAAATGTCAAAATTAAAATAAATGAATACATCTTTGAACACATAAAAATCAACCTTTTCGATTAAAATTAAACGCAAACACCCTGTATTTTAAAACAACTGGCATTAGCCCATCTAAGTTTTATCCCTGGGATACCGTATTATTTTTTTTCCCTTTCAAAACGAAGCATCATGACTTTCACCCTCGGGGTTCATAGTTCAAAGACAAAAAAGTTACCTCACTACGGGCCATGATTTTAAAAATAAAATTATTGATACATTGACAACAGAATAACAAATCTTATTTATAACATTTCTTTTTTGTTATGAAATAATGAAACAAGGATTTTCTTAAACCCGAAGTACAAGAAATGTTGATGTAATTTTTGTTTTGTTTATTATTTTATTTTTAAAAATAAAATGTAAAACTGCAGAAGCTGGTAGCACTTAAATTAGCACTGAAAAAAAAAAGAACAAAAAAAAAAAACAACAACAACTAATATTAGATTGGTAATACAAATCACGGCTGACCAAAATGTCGAATTTTATCTTCTAATGTTATTTACAGTTCCATAGAGTAGTATTTTAAACGCAAAGTATTGCGTTTATTTAACGTTGTTATTTCATTTTCATGGTGCACATTCTCCGACCTCTCGCCACAGCTTAATAAAAGCTGACAGAACGAAAAGACTTAGTGCGTCAACAGTGCCGAGACTAATCAAGATCGCAGTCTCCCGTTTGACGTCATGAAATATTGGCTCCCACAGGTAATCCATCTAAACTGCATCACACTCAAATAGAAACCAAATACGGCTCTGCTATTTCTGAATTTTTTATTTCTCAAAGGATGGAAGGGCGTGAGCATTACTTGGTCTAAAATAAGTGCGCGGGAATAAACCCATGCCCGTGTAGCTATGTTTGAAGAACGTCATCGATAATTGGTATTGTAAAATGACCGTGTACAGTCATGTCTTTGTACGATCAATGGCGTCTGAGATCGCCACCACTTCTAAGCAATGGCATGGGCCATAGCCTGAACCAAGTCCGGATAAGAGGTGGACCATTGAGAATACAGTTCCTCGTGTTCAGTGTTTCTTTCAGAAATTTTTCCCCCGGGAGGGGGGGCACTTCAGATTTTAAGGGGGGGGGGCAGTGACAGCAGTTCCAGTTGATTTATTATTGGACATATTTTTGCTCGGGGGGGCACACTTGGCTTTCCCCGGGGGCGGGACTGCCACCCCCCCCCCCCGAGATATACCTGAAAGAAACCCTGCTCGTGTTGGGGTGACCCCCAACCATACATTATTTTCATTACTACTTCATAAATATGTGTTTTCCGATGTTCTTAGGCGACCCCTGTGTAAGGGTCGTTCGATACACAAAGAGGTCGCGACCCAGAGTTTGAGAATCGCTGCCGTCAGACATTTGATGCAACAACACTAAGAAACTATGAACAGGTGCCCGGCGTTAGGAGTGATGCTTACTAGATTCATGAACTTATGAATGATTGGGATATAACCTGTAGGGACGTCTTCAACCCGTCTCCAACAGCTCTGCTAAAGCTAAAATTATGGCTCAAAGTTGGAGGATTGAAGGTTTCCCACATTACATTAGACCGTATAGCTGGCGCAAACAACAGAACCGTGACAAATCTGATCCTCATTGGGTACCAGAAACACGATTGACCGAAGGCGGAGAGCAAAATCTGAAATCAGGAGGCGTCATCCTCTTGTGGGGAAGATAGCAACTATCAGGAAGGAGTGGCGCTTATCATGAATAAAGAATAAAAAAAAAATAAAAAAAACGAACGCGACACTGAAGATATAGTATGGTCCGTGTTTGGTTTATAATGTTTAATGTACAAAATGTTACTGCAGTTGGATATGAAATGAGGAAATAGAAAACCGATTGCTGCTCACTTAGTTTTAACGAGCGATTTTGGTGATAGGATGGGGTTTGAAAAAAATGCGGAACAAAATGTTAGTGTATCAAAATAAATTAAGTGAGAACTGGCGAAAAACTATGGCGATCTCAGTCAAATTAAAAAAAAAAAACACGAAAAAAACCCCCAAACAACAACACAACCCCCTACCCCCCAAACAACAACACAACCCCCTACCCCCCAAACAACAACACAACCCCCTACCCCCCAAACCCACAAAACTCCAAATAAAAAACTGATTTAAATAATGCTCAAATACGTTTAAAAGTATTCAAACACTTTTATATCTGAGAAGTTTAGGACAAGATGCTTTGCTTTAAATGGGTGGTGATATGAGAGAAATGTCTAAGGAGATTAGGATCAAGGTGCTACGACTTGAATGAGTGTGATATGAAAGAAATGTCTAAGAAGTTTAGGATCAATGTGCTTTGCTTTAAATGGGTGATGAGATGAGTGAAATGTCTAAGAAATTTATGATCAAGGTGCTACGACTTAAATCGGTGGTGATATGAAAGAAATGTCTAAGGAGATTAGGATCAAGGTGCTTTGACTTAATTGGGCGGTGATATAAGAGAAATGCTGAAATTCACATGACATTTAGGGGTCGTCCAATTATAAATTTAACAAAATAGGTGTGTGGAGGGGTGGGAAAAATTGACAATTTTTACAAGGGGGAGGGGGAAGTCATGATGAATTGACATCAACATTTCTATTTTTCTTATATATATATATATATATATATATTACCAAAGCTAGCCCTATAAAACGTGTTGCAAAATATGCTTTAATTTAAATGTCTATAAATATCTGTCAAATAGAACAGCACCAAATGATGCGGTACTCGGTCGAAGAAATTAACATCTGGCAACTGGGGTGGCTGCGAAAAAAAATCATAGATGATGGCAATGATTGCACATTGATAAAATAATGAGATTCTAAGCACCGAATGTATAGACTAGTCGAGGGCGATATTAGCCGGTTCCATAATAATAGTAATACTAACTATAACAATGATACTATCGAAATGATAAAATAAACAGTTTTTATGGGCTATTGCAACAAAAAAAAAACAACAACAAAGAAACGGGAACATTTGACTCAACAACAGGTGGAAAAAAGAGCCACTAACATAAAACAATAATATTAATACCGTATCGATTCTCTAATTAGTTCTGCAATATAAAATTTACTCATCGATACTTATGTTTACAAATATAAAAAAGGGGGGGGGGATTTTTCACATAATTAACTACAGGAATCCTTGAAAGTTTGACAATTATTGACAAAAAAAAGGGGGGGGGGGCGAGTGAAAAATTGTATTAAAAATTATATAAATAAATTTTTATAAAATGTGAACCAAATGTATGAAATCTCTGGAACAAGGTTCACGATTTTTTTTTTTTCACATAATTAACTACAGGAATCCTTGAAAGTTTGACAATTATTGACAAAAAAAAGGGGGGGGGGGCGAGTGAAAAATTGTATTAAAAATTATATAAATAAATTTTTATAAAATGTGTACCAAATGTATGAACTCTCTGGAACAAGGTTCACGATTTTTTTTTTACATATTCACATATTCTAATTATATAAGATTATTTATTATTCGTAAAAAAATCTTTTCTAAATAAGAAAAATAAAAATAAGCAAAGGACGCGCCTCATGTGACAGTTTTAACTGTTTAGAATAGACAGAATCGCTCAAGGTTGCTATTCAGGCGTCCAAAAAAACCAAAACAAAAACAAACACACAAAAACACGGTTTTTAATAGTTAACTACTTTCATAAACCATCACAAATCATATTACATAAAAACGAAATTATCGGCTATAGGGCCTACCCGGTAGCTCTATTATGGGGACATGCACTTCTAGGGAAAACAATGTGAGGGAACTTTAGTCTTTTACAGCACACCAGGATGTCAAGCCACCGCACTTAGTAACCCACAAGAGTGCCTTGCAGGAATTATATGAGGAGTGCTACAAACAAATAATAATAAAAATATTTTAAAAAAAATAATAAAACGGGCAAGAGAGCATCTAAGAACATTTTAACACAACGAAAGTTTTTGAGTCCAAGCAAACGTCTTGAAGTTATTGTTTGAAATAACTAATTATGGTTTAAAGAAGTTTCATTCTCATAGGAAGCTGTACACTCAAGACCTTACCAGACCTGACAAGACCTGACCAGACCTGAACTTGCTAACAGATTTAGACAAATTCATTGCTCTATCAGACATATTAGTAATCCTCCCCCCCCCCAACAAACCAAAAAAAGGGGGGGGGTAATACAACAATAAAACGAATACATATTCTATTGTCTTAAACATATAAGCTTATTAAATTGTCATTTTAAAAACTCGTTTTAATAAATAGTCAAATAGTGGAACCGGTGAAATATCACTACGCTCAATATATTTGATGATCCGATACATTTAAGCCAAATCTGTGCAGCATTCGATTCTAAATACCACAGTATTTTCCCCAAATAAGCCGTTACCTGTTTTTAGCATCACCCCTACTTTCCGTTGTTCACTGAGTTCGGTATATTCTTTATTAAATTATTATTGATTGCCACCAGTGATTATTTCGGGCATCTCGGGAGGAGGGGGGAGGAGGAGGAGGAAAAAGGGGGGGGGGTGGGTAAGTCAGCTGCCCGCCCAACCCCCGGAAAAAAAAAACGGGTTAACAAATAAGGCGAAGTTTTAATTTTAATTTATTGATTGCCACCAGTGATTATTTCGGGCATCTCGGGAGGAGGGGGGAGGAGGAGGAGGAAAAAGGGGGGGGGTGGGTAAGTCAGCTGCCCGCCCAACCCCCGGAAAAAAAAAACGTGTTTACAAATAAGGCTAAGTTTTAATTTTAATAGACAACTGTCACAACATCGCCGTTGTCATTTTTATAACATGTTTGAAAAGAGTTGTCAATGTCCCTTTAGCCTATTAAAATGAGGGTGGTTGTGGAACCAATGAAAAAATCGCTATGATCAATATATTTGATGGTGTTAACATATTTTTTATATCGGCATTTTTAAGGGGGAAGTCGTGATAAATTTGACGTCAACAATTCTATTCCCGCCCCCCCCCCCGCCCACCCCCAAGGCTCGCTACATATTATTTTGTTTCCTTAGAATATATTGTAATTGGCAAAGAGTCTATGTTCCAAGTTTCAGCTCGATGGGATGACGGGAAAAGGGTCAATTCACCGTTCAAAGATTTTTCCTTAATCAAACACAAAGAGAAGTTAATGTAAAGGATATAATAATTAAACAACCCTTAAAAACAAAGTTTTTCGAATAAATATATATGCATTTTAAAAAAATAATTGTAATTTAAATATTCGAATATCCCACTTGCTCTTACAGCAGAGATTTATTTCACCATCTATTTCAGAAAAACAAAAGAAAATATTATGCACCAAACGCACTTTCGATCTCTTTTTAAAAAGAATCTCCTTTAGCGCAGTTATGGCTTCTCGGCCTTTTGGCTAAGATCAAAGTGTAGCTCTTTGTGTCTAGCCGGGGTGGGGACGATCACCGTGACAGTTTAGAGAGTCGCAAGACCAAGAGACCCGAAAGGGCAGAATTGTGAGTGACTACCTCAATATTGCAGTACAGTTGTACCTCGGTATACGTCCGCATTGGAATAAGTCCAACTTGGTATACGTCCTGTTTGGACGAAAAACATTTTGCTTGGACTAAGACCTTCGTTTGGAATACGACCCGCGTGCGTGCTAGAACTTGTATGTGTCGAAATGGCACATCGCGCATGCGAAATGAATTTGATGTGGAGGAGTTAGTGGAGGGGCACAGGGAAGAGGTGACCACTGAGCAGCTGCAGGAACTTGAGAAGGTTGAATACAAGACTAGGAGGGATGCACTCTCTTCATGCTCTGGGGAGGAGGACATAGAGGAAGCTCCTAATTCATTAAGCAAGGAAATCTTTGCTAAATGGATGGATGTCAAAAACTTTGCAGAGAAATACCACCCCGAAAAAAGCCCAAACAAGCCGTAATAGCATTGTCTGGAATGACCAGACGATGTCACATTTTCGAAACATCCTGAGGAGAAGGCAAAAACAAAGCTCTTTAGTAAAAGTCAAACCTGGCGAGCCTCAGCCAGGGACAACTAGGGAAAAGAGACAGAAAAAAGAAAATACAACTGAATGTCATATTCCTGAAGTTTTATTGAAGCGGTATCTCCTTCAAAACAATAACATCTCCTCCTTCTCAGCACCATATTAGTAAGTAACTGACTCTTCTCACCAAGGTAAAGTGAGGTTAACTTTTCATTTATTTCACCTAAGTTCTTTTTATCTATGTATTTTAGTATTAAGCATTGTTTAAATTATTTCATACAACCACGTCATTAAATGTATAATATGCCAATAACAATAGGATTTTTTTCATCAGAACGGATTAATCATTTTCCCTTTTTTCTTATTGGAAAATACGTTTGGCATACGTCCTGTTTGGTATAAGTCAAAGGATCTGGAACATATTAAGGGTACCAATGTATTTCTGGAGGAACACTCCACCCCCCCCCCAAATCACCCCATCCCCCCACCAAAGAAAAAAAAAGTATCTCATTTAGCGCAGTTTTCGGGCATTTTATTTCCTGAAATCAGCGACGTCATTTTTCCTTCCCATCCTCCCTCGATAAACAGGACAACTTATTTCGGGGGATTGGTGATGGGGCTTAAAATGTGTTAGATTGTGTTTTCATCGACCAGGAGTCTATGTGCCAAGTTTCAGCTCGATAGATTGACGGGAAGTGGGTCAATTAGCCTTCCGAAGATTTTGCCACAAACCCAGAAAACAAGAAACTCACGAAAAAAAGCGAAGTTAACATAAAGGATTTAAAAATAGGGTCCATTAGGTATGAGTTCTGCAGACAATTTATTACCGAAAAAAACCCAGAAGATATCCGATGTTAGAAATGATCAATGATAGAAATTATCCATGTTAGAAGCTATCAATTTGGAAACTGTGGTTGCTAAGAGTGGGACATACTGTTATTACTACTTCCAACAGGGCTCCATTATTTCACACAAAGTCACAAAGCACTGGGCGCAACAGTGTCATTTGGTATGAATTTATTTTCACCCATTATTAGAGGTTTGCTAAAGTACACATGCATCCGTTTTGTAGGAAGATGTAGAATAATACACAGAAAAAATAATAAGCACACAACCCTTCAGTACTCTAAAAACACGTGAGTGTTGGAAATGCTACATGAAATGTGGTCGCGAAGGGTTTTCTGCAGTTTAGTCAGCTTAAACATTTCATTAAACTAAACAGAAACTTTATGTTTGATGCCATGGCCATGCGACATAAATATAAATTTTCCTTATCTCACCCCCCCCCCCTTTTTCCCTTTTAATTATATGGGAACTTTGATTTAATTACATAGAACATGTTGATCGCTGCGAGAAGTATTTAGCCTATTGCATGCAGAAAGAATTGTTTTTTCCCCGAAATTTTGCTTTGGGGGCGTCCATTAATTACGTCAATAAAATAAGGGGGTATTTGGAAATGTTTGACAGTTGTTGACAAGGGGGAGGGGGTGGGGTTTAGATTAGTTGACGTCAATAATCATGTTTTTTTTTCTAATAAAATTTTAATCTTAAAAAATGACTGATACTTCCATTATTTTAAACAACTTAATGAGTGTAAATAGTCTTATATGGTTAAGCTTTTTAACAATATTAGAGTTATTTAATGCGTGTCTGCATGTCTGTGGGCACTGCAGATGGCTGGTCAGGATGTTAGCACACTTTGTTAGTGCAAGAGAATTCAAAAGGTGGCCTCTCTTCACCCGTCATTTTTCTCTTTATCTGCTCCCTAGAATGATTAGCACATCATTGTACACGGTGTTCAATTAAAAAATAACACCAACTCATCGGTGTTCAACAACAACTATACCAACTCAAAGACAAAGAGAGCTTATGGCAATTATTGCTCACACCGACAATACTTCTATTTGAAGTGCTGAATGGTTAGATAAGGATGATGCTGACTTGTCTCAGTTCTGCAAGATGGAAATGATAAATCAGCTGCTATAGACTATGCCCATCAGGGGCGTCATTTCAGGGGGGGGGGGTTCAGGAAAAGGGAGGAGGGAGGGCCAAAACCAAAACTTGGTCGGCTTGTTTAGTTGTTTATTACTGGAGGCGCGACAGTACATAGCAATTAAATAAAACCTGCAAATTCGGGGTTGGGGGGTAAATTCCCCTCCACGCCATACCCAAATGATGTACCTGATGCCCATTGTTACGATAGAGCAACTCCATGGGAAGATGATATCAGCTAGAAACTATACTATAATTGTCAGCTTTACTGACAATAATAATATTTATACCACAAGCAATGATATTAAGTATTGAACAACTTTTAATTGATTCTGCATTATAAAATTTAAGTGTAAAAACTTTTTAACTTATTGATTAACAAGCTAAAGATGTAATAACATGTTTTTCCTACAGTTTTGTGTCATTACAATAGATCAGCACAAAGTAAAATGTATTTATAAATTTATTTATATTATAATTCATTCGTTTTTTTGTTTTTGTTTTTTTTTTTCGGGGGGGGTAGAAAAATGTTGACATAATTACTTAAGGGGGAGGGGGGCATTGAAAGCTTAACAGTTGTTGACCGGGGGGGGGGGGTTGGGGTCACAAATTGCGTAACAAATTGTTGACGTAATTAATTGACGAACCCTCAGGGCAAAGATGTATTTTATAACCGTAATCGTTCCTTGTTTTAAACAACAACTGACAGCTCGCCAGCAGATTTACCTTTTTAAATAAAAAAAAAAAAAATGTAGAAAAAAATAAAAAATCAAAAATCGATACATCACTCTGTAACAAATCCCGACAGCGAATACGATCAATTTAACTCCAAGTTATATACTTCGATTTCTCTAAAATTACCGTTTCTTTCGTCAGCTCCATCGTTAGCGTCTCTTCTCCAATTAATGAATCTGTCTTGGCTCAGTGCTATTTCATCTAATTTTAGCGCGGCTCACATCAGCAGCACGGCTCACATCAGCGGCACGGCTCACATCAGCGGCACGGCTCACATCAGCGGCACGGCTCACATCAGCGGCACGGCTCACATCAGCGGCACGGCTCACATCAGCGGCACGGCTCACATCAGCAGCACGGCTCACATCAGCAGCGCGGCTCACATCAGCAGCACGGCTCACATCAGCGGCACGGCTCACATCAGCGGCACGGCTCACATCAGCGGCACGGCTCACATCAGCGGCACGGCTCACATCAGCGGCACGGCTCACTCAGGGCTCTTGAGACGACAATGATTTCAAATTTACTCTTATTTTTTTTGCCGCTTCTTTCGCTCGTTTTTTAAAGATCACCACTTATGACACAGAGCTTTCAGTTTTAACAAACAGTTTTAATGAATGAAGCATACGCCGGGTATGAAGACGCGACAGTCGCTGTGTTAACGTTAAAGTAAAAAAAAAAAAAAAAAAAATTGCAATAAATTACCAGAATGCGGAAAAGCTTTTTTTTTTTTTTTTTTTT
>CAXITT010000154.1:752369-778450 GCA_964033795.1 Lymnaea stagnalis | reverse complement strand
CCCCCCCCCCCCGGGTCGCCCCCCCCCCCCGGTCGCCTCCCTCCCCCATGACAAGTGTGTGATGCGCTCAGTCATAACAGGACTGTGGAGGTGGTGCCCGGGTAACGCCCCCCCCCCTCCACCCACACTCTCTTCAGCACCAAGAAATGTCACAGATACAGACTTCACTTATGGGAGGAGAAAAAAAAGTAATGGAAGTCACGTACACGGTTTGACATCAGGTGGGAGGAGAAAACATAGCCGCAATTTATAGATTTAACTGAATACAGCCCATTGGTGGTAAACAAGTGTGTGAGTTTGTTAAGATAACTCCCCGTACCATTAAAGAAGAACATCGACAGGAAAATACAACACAATCACAGGCAAAGGCAGAAGATAAAAAAAAAACAACAACAAACAATGACGTGTGGTTTTATTCAATTTAAGAAAGTGGGTATCCATCGGGGAGAGTTTTGTGGAACTTTTATGACTACGGCAGGGGCGAAGCAATGCATTGACATTTTTTAAAATCCTGTTACTTCCCCCACTCCCCCAAAATCAATAAGCTTGGCATAAATACCCATCTGCCCAGTGGCGTAGCTGGAGTCAGTGTGGCCGAGGTGGGGCCAAGATTTTGGCCGCCCCACTTTCATGGGAAAAAAATCTGCAGTTGGCCGAAAATGCCACCCCTCCATGAAAATAAATAAGGTGACACCTTGGGCAGACCGCCCACGCTCGTGACACCCTGTGCAGACCGCCCACGCTCTCATCCTAAGCTACTGGCCTTGCCCGGAGAGCGAAGTTTAATTGTTCGCTTCCAAAAAGAAAAGGAGACAGCTCAGGCGTATTGTTGAAATGACGCAACAAAACAGCGAACGTGTCGGCAGAAAGCCTTCGTCAGCGAACAAAACAACAGAAACTACTTACCAGCTAAGTGCTATTTCTTATTTTTATCACGTTTTTTCTGTTGTTTTGTTCGCTGACGAAGGCTTTCTGCCGACACGTTCGCTGTTTTGTTGCGTTTAATTTTTCAGGTTTAACCATACTCTGTTTTACTCATTTTATTTTGTACTAACCTGATTGCAGTCTCTCCCCTTATTACCCCTTGTTGAAATGACGTGAGACATGGCTCGGACGCTCTATTTATAAATGTCGAGAAACATGGCTCAGACGCTGTGGGTAAATGACGTGAAGCATGGCTCGGACACTCTTTTAAATGACGTGAGACATGGCTCAGACGCTCTGTTTAAATGACGAGTGACGTGTCTCAGATGCTCTGTATAAATGACGTGAGACGTGGCTCAGACGCTCTTTTTAAATGACGTGAGACGTAGCTCAGGCGTACTGTTTAAATGACGTGAGACATGGCTCAGGCGCTCTGTGTAAATGACGTCTGTCGCAACATCTGTTATTTTTTTAAAAATAAGCATCGTCCCAAGATTTGACCCGCTGACAGATCGTGTTGCACTGTCTAAAGGTTATTTTTTTCCGACTCCAGGGATCCAACAAAAGCAGATATTGTCACAGATCAGTCGGTGTATTTTTGGCGACCCATTGTTCCATTTCCTTTCCAACATATTGATCTCAACACCAAAGCGATAATACGACACAATAGAGACCAGGTCACACAGAGAATTACTTTAGTGCAGATGGTTATTGAAAGAAATTTTGATATTTTATTTCTGGGAGATAGACTAAATAGAATTTTAATTTTTAAAAAAAAATTGTTCTAGACCAGACCAGAAGATATTTTAAAATAATCAGAATTACCATTATCGCAAAATCGTGGGTGTGACTGGCTTAACGCAAAAGGCAATACGTCACTTCCTTTGGTTGACATGCTTTCTTTCCCCTTGAATCATCCTTTCAAGTATCTACTGCAGTGGTAATAACCTTGTTGGAGGTACTGAACCCCACCAGTTTCATATGCACATTCACCGAACCCTTCTTATTAGGAAAAATATAATATATGTTTATTTTTCTGAATTTTTTTGGACCTCCCCCGAACTCCTGAGACTGACTCACCGAACCCCTGGAGTTCGATCGAACCCAGGTTAAGAACCACTGATCTACTGTAAGAATTTGACATTTGAAAACGTCTGGCAAAGGCACTGCCAAATGTTTGAGCCATGTAGATCACCATTAATATACTGGAAGAAGGGTGCACTCATATTTGAATCCTGTCGGAATCACTCACGACAATTTGATTAAATGCAGGTAAGAATGAAAAGGGAACATTGAAAATAACGTTATCCTTTTTTTAGTAAAAGTGCTTTGCAGTATTATGCCTCAAACCTGAACCAGCTGACATTTTCAGTAAAACAACTTGCAGTGCTTAGCCTCAATTCTGAACTAGCTGATATTTTCAGTATAAAACAACTTTGCAGTGCTAAACCTCAAACCTGAACCAGCTGATATTTTTTAGTAAAACAACTTTGCAGTGCTAAGCCTCAAACCTGAACCATCTGACATTTTCAGTAAAATAACTTTGCCGTGCTAAGCCTCAATTCTGAACCAGCTGATATTTTTAGTAAAACAACTTGCAGTGCTTAGCCTCAATTCTGAACCAGCTGATATTTTCAGTAAAACAACTTGCAGTGCTTAGCCTCAATTCTGAACTAGCTGATATTTTCAGTAAAACAACTTTGCAGTGCTAAACCCCAAACCTGAACCAGCTGATATTTTCAGTAAAACAACTTTGCAGTGCTAAGCCTCAAACCTGAACCAGCTGATATTTTCAGTAAAACAACTTTGCAGTGCTAAGCCTCAAACCTGAACCATCTGACATTTTCAGTAAAACAACTTTGCAGTGCTAAGCCTCAAACCTGAACCAGCTGATATTTTCAGTAAAACAACTTTGCAGTGCTAAGCCTCAAACCTGAACCATCTGACATTTTCAGTAAAACAACTTTGCAGTGCTAAGCCTCAATTCTGAACCAGCTGATATTTTTAGTAAAACAACTTGCAGTGCTTAGCCTCAATTCTGAACCAGCTGATATTTTCAGTAAAACAACTTGCAGTGCTTAGCCTCAATTCTGAACTGTGCTAAGCCTCAATTCTGAACCAGCTGATATTTTTAGTAAAACAACTTGCAGTGCTTAGCCTCAATTCTGAACCAGCTGATATTTTCAGTAAAACAACTTGCAGTGCTTAGCCTCAATTCTGAACTAGCTGATATTTTCAGTAAAACAACTTTGCAGTGCTAAACCCCAAACCTGAACCAGCTGATATTTTCAGTAAAACAACTTTGCAGTGCTAAGCCTCAAACCTGAACCAGCTGATATTTTCAGTAAAACAACTTTGCAGTGCTAACCCTCAATTCTGAACCAGCTGATATTTTCAGTAAAACAACTTTGCAGGGCTACGTTTCAACCCAGAACTAGTGCACAAAACATAATATCAAAGGCTGAGACAGCAAAAGAAGGAGAGAAAAGTCAATCCATTAAGAAAGCTATGATACGGAAGCTTTAAAGAAGCAAACAAAAAAGAGATAAAAATGAGATGTCTGGACAATCTTCTCAGAAAACTTTATATAATCATAGAAAAATATGAAGGCTCCTCCTAATTAGCACATATAAGACTTCCTTTCAATTCTTCTTTACTTTGTTTCTGTCTGGTTTTTGCGCCCACTCCTATTTTTCTCCTTTTTTTTCAGTAGGATATATCGATATATATATATTATGTATATTTAATTTATACTGGGTTAGGGTTAAATGTTTTGTTGTTACACTGATGAAGGCATGTGTCGAAACGTTTACGTGTGTATTATGTAAAATTATTATTAAAGCTTAACATATATATTTGTTATATTGACACAAATTGTTAGTGTCTAATTAATCTAATGATCACAACATGCTTCCGCCTCAACCACTAACCCTTGCCAAAAACACCTACAACTCAACCCACAACCCCACTTAAGACCTGCACTAAAACCTGTAGGCTCCAAGTTATCCAACATCTCACCATAAACCCCCAAAAGATCCACCTCAGTGCTCCTCCCCTACCAAATACATGTGCCATGCATCCCACCCCTTGCACACCACCTTTACATTTCATTTGTAGACTTACTCACTTGGTCCTACCCTCTCCACTAGTCTTTCCTACATCACTCCTTCAAAGGGCAAGTGACTTAATAGGTATATTAATATTACTTCCATTCACTCAAAGTGCAGTACAGAAAACAAATAAAAACAGTAGAAAAAAATTTCTGAAGGTATAACAAAATATGAGTAACTGTGAACAATATTCTTTTGGTTCCATCAGTAAATTATGTCATATATTATAAAGGAAACATACTGTACCAAATGTTCAATGTTTTATATACAATTTTTTTTCTTCAAAAGACACATTTTTTTTTTTGTTGCAAATTTGCATAATCAAAATTTAAAATGCAATTCATTACAAATTCAATAAGCTTAGAAGAATTCTCAAAGCAGCATGTCAGAAGCAAACACACTTCGAGTCAAGAAGCATATATAATAATAATAATAAAGTTCATTTAAAAAAAACACGCTTCATCCCCAAAGGCTCGAAGCGCGGTACAAAGTCAACAAAAAACAATCTATAATTCACCACATTTAAAACAAACACAACACTACAAAAACTAATTACAAGCATACAATATCAAAGTCTTTCTAGCCATTTCAACCCGGAGCAACACAGCAACACATGGAAAATAAGGTAGACAATCATCCCAGAAGGTATTTGCGAAATAGATGTGTCTTTAGATCTGTTTTAAAGGACTCCAGTGTCTGGTTGTTTCTAAGATCGACAGGAAGGGCGTTCCAAATTGTTGGACCAGCAAATGCGAAAGTGCGCTCACTGGCTGTGTGACATGAACTCTCACATACTAACATACGGTAGCCTAACCAAACTTTTTATATAGTTTAAAAAATATAACTTTTAGTAGGAAGTATATGGTTAGTATTTATGAAAGATTGAAAAAGTCAAATCAAATATATGTACGTAGAAGAACGTGAGTACCTAAAATAAATTCTCCTTACCAGACTGTACAGACGCAATAGAGCCGGCTGACAATCTGCGTCCTTGACCTCTAGCTGCAGTGACTGCAGAGCTGCTTTGTAGGATGTGGATGAGATCTGCGGGGGTTAGGGGGTCTGACTGAAGACCCCGAACGTCTGGTCTGTCCAGGGCTCTTAACTGCTGTGACAGTCTGTCCCTGTGTTGGTTTGTGTGCTGTAGCAGACGATGTCCAGGTGTGCTTGAGGTAATAACATCCGTCTGTAAACTATAAGTTTGTTTGATATTAATGGAAAGTGCATACAACAGCATAGCGGATTTAATGAATTGTGTAACCCTAAAACATATTCTTTAATAAATGGTACCACATTTTTTTTTTCGTTTCAGCCAAATTTGTGTTGATAATTTAAAGAGATAATTATATACATGCAAATTTATTAAATTTATTCAAATGTTAATCGAAATAATATTTTTTATCCAATAAATTTTGGCTACGCTAATTATATTTGTCTCTTGAAACTCATTGTCTATAGTCAAAACTTACCTTTCATGACTTGGACTAGCTCTGCTTAAACTTGTCCCTGAAAGCTCGAGATTGATCCTTGATAGAGCATTAGGCAAAGCTCTGGGTGCAACGAGCCTGTGATGATGACTTCCATTGTTAGTGGAGCTGGCAGAAGTATGTGACGGTGCCAAAGGTATGCCAAAGGATGTGAGTATCAAATGTCCTGATGTTAGAGGGCTAGCTTCATGATGGTCATCATCGGAAGGTGCTGGGGGTGGGGCACTGATGAATGGTGTGAAAGTGAAATGGCAGTGAAGAGCTGATCACTGGCTGTGTGACATGAACTCTCACATACTAACATACGGTAGCCTAACCAAACTTTTTATATAGTTTAAAAAATATAACTTTTAGTAGGAAGTATATGGTTAGTATTTATGAAAGATTGAAAAAGTCAAATCAAAACATTGTTGATAACATAGCATTAGTTATTGTGTTGAAGCTTAAGGGACAATGCGCCCTTTGAGACTGTAAGCTAATGGAAATGGGAGCAATACTAGCTCAGAAGTTATAATTGTCTATTATTATTTGCCCTCCCTTATAATTTGGACTTCCCAATGGGCACAACTTACAAAATGGCTGACTTAAAAAGTTTTAACAAAAATAAATAATGAAACTATCTCTTCTTAAAGGGTACGTTATAAATATTACATGAAAATCAGATTACAAAATGTATCACTCCAGTTCCAATTAAAAATAACTATTATAATTTTTCCCTGACATTATAAAGAGTGAATTTTTTTTTAGTTATCAGAATATCCCAAGATCTCAATGTAAACATTGGGCCTACAAAAAAACATTTATCAAAACTTACAATTACAACTTCCTTGTCTGGTAAATTGACACTAATATTTTTATAACCCTTTTAAAATAATGTTTATAGAAATGAAAAAAAAAACAATTTTCAATTATTATGAAAACATCTACTATTCAAAATAGTAAAAAAAAATTGTAAAATTTGTCTGGCTAAAATTATTGATTTTTTTTAACCTTAGTGCACTGGCAGCAGGGAGTGCAAGAAGGCCATCTATAGGACAGGAAGGATGAGAGTGCAGGAGCCATGAATCAATGCAATCTTTGTGAAACTGTAAGCAGGGATAAAAAGTCCTTAGAAATGTATGGACTAAAATTTAATTTTAATTTAAAGGTGTTTATTTTTTATTTAGATTGATGTTGCTTTTAAAGTTACACTCAATGAATTTTGTCTTAATGTTGTCTTAATTTTGTTGGCACAAGAGAAAATATAACAGAAACTTAAAATTTTGATCTTGAAAATTTTTACTATTAGATAAATGAAAAAAAAAATTACTTTATTGTTAAAATTAATAAGAATTATAAGATACCTCATAGTTGATAAATTTTGTTCTTTTTATGAAATGAATATCTCCAAGCAAAAGTTATATGGTTATTTTCTTGCATTTCAATTAAAGAACAATATGTTTTACCATTCAGTAGTTTCATTTAAAAAAAATAGATTGACAAAAATTTAAAATTTAAATTTGATGTATTTAAACTAAAGACACAATTTGAATGAGAATGGATTGAAATTATACTTTATTTTCTTTTATTTGGTATGTGCAAAATTACATAAAAAATGGAGAAATTATTTACAATATTATTAGGATAATAAATTGCATATGCAAGAAATGTATACACTCCACAACCATTTTAAAAGAAAGGAAATATTATTGGACATTATCACCCATCTTCATAACTAGGAACACTTCAAAGCAAGAGATTCAAAGCATGCCATTTTTTTATTAGGGAATTTAACTGATGTTTTGTCAATGTTTCAAGATATAAAAGTTGTCTCCCATAGATTTAAACGAATCCTTTTAAAAATTTTTTTTTTACCAACAAACTAATGTGTCATACCTTGTGCTTGCATGGGAGTTTCCTGACAAATTGCCCAACTGTAAAACCTCGGAGACACACACGGCACTGAGAGCCTGGTGCTAGCAAGGGCCCTCCATCTCTAACCCGTTCTATAGGGATTGTTTGTAATGATTCTTCTGTTAAGTTGCTCATTTCTCTATCTTCACTATTTCTGAAGAAAAAAAAAATGGTGTTACAAACAAATGCTTTATAAAAAAAACTAAATCTTATTTTAAGATAGAAAAATGCATAGAAATAGTGTGTCTGCTGGATAAAATGTAAGAAATGATTTTAAATTAACAATACTTTTAGACTGTAGTTTTTCAAATTAAAAACTATATTTGGCATCAAAATAAATCATTTGTCTGCAACTACAATAAAAGAAATTAATATAAACTATCTAATCTTTCCAGCTTTTGCAAATAATAGATCATGACACTGTTGAATAATTACATCACATGACCCTTCTAGAAAAAGTGTTTGGATTCTAAGCCAAACTAATGGATAAACACATCAGCCTGGCTTTATCAAGTGCAAGCCTAATATGGATGCTAATTTCACTCTAAAGCTAGCTGCAATGTTGACAAGAGACAAGTTATAATTCTTTGTTTTTCTAAACCTTCGAGTACACTCCTAGGGCATGCCGTCCTGTGTCAAGGATCTCAATGACCCCAGAAAACTAATATAAAACATCTTGACATTATAATTGGCACATCAATGGTTTAAGTCAACACCACTGTTATGCCAACAGCTGGTTAATTGTTCTTGAAAAAATTTCATACTTGTAAAATTATTTGAATGCATTAAGATCTCATCAGCCTTAAAAGTCAAAGAGAAAAGTAATAAAGATTTAGACGACAGTAATTTTCTTCTGGCAATATATTTTATATTAAGCTGAGAACTCAGCCATGTTTGAATCAAAGAACACATTCACTTGTAAATTTCAATTAGAAATCCCAGAAAGTTGACTACTTAGAAGACTAAAAAAAAGTCAGAATTTCAAAAAGTAAGGTGAATTTTTATTTAAAAACTAGCCAATATACCCGGCTACTATTGGGTTTGTATTCGGATAAAAACTTCTTAAGTGTAATTAGCATATACGCAAATTTAGCAACCTGTCAAAAACACTTCACCAAGATAGCAGTTAAAATTTAAAAAATTCTCCTATAAAAGACAGATTTATAATAACTCTTGTAAACATTGATTTTGGGACCAATTCCATTTCAGTTTTAACTTTTAAAAGATGTCTTATTAAAAAAAGGTATTCATCCAATTTTAAAAGCTATGTTTGTTTATCAGTTTAAAAAAATAGTTTCCTTAAGATAGGGGAACCATAAAAATCATTCAGATAAATATTCAAGTTAATTTTTCAACCTTACCCAATACAATTAGAATTAGCAAAGATGTACCCTTTAAAATTGTAACTATTTAGGCCCTTGGGCCTTGGCGCCAATAAAATTTATCTTTAATGCTTTATAGCAGTGAGTATCTTAGATTGGATAATGAAAAAACTTTATTTAAAAAATTGTCCCATAAAATTCAGTTGAAATTGCCCAAGATTAAGTGCACCCCCTTGCACAAAAAGATGTGGATTTATTAGTTTGAAATCCACAGCTATTTTAAAACACACTATGAAAGGTATGTTAACCAAGTTTAACTAAAATGCAACAATTTACGTAGATTCTTGCATCTTAACATAAGCCTTCTTGTGTAGCTTTGGCTATTATAAAAATACATTGTAGTGCCTTATTCATTCATTTGAAACTTTCTAGAAAGTTTAAAAATTATCTTTAAATCTAATCAAAAAACATTTCAGGAAAAATCATAGAGACTTGTAGAAAAATAAGAAACATAAAAAGGTCATTCATATAATCTTAAAATCCCCTATTTAAAATAAAATGTTCCAGAATAAGGTAGATACTGTTAAATGATCTTTTATGCAATCACTATTTCAATACTAAAACATCTAAAAGCTCTAGAAGCTTGTCAATAAAGTTAAAATAAGGGCCCTGGTGGAGACCCATTCTAAAGGTGATGTTTTAATTATCACAAAGATAAGGGACCCTAAATAATTCATCAGATAAAGAGTGTAGTAAGAAAATTATTAATAATTGGCTGATTCCTGCCAAAGACAATCAGGGACTGAAAAAGCTTCCGAATGGAACAGTTGATGCGACAACACTTGACACATTTGCATCTATTGCTTCAGGCCTTCCAACCCCCAGTTCATGATACCCTTGCAGCGTAGCCCTTGCAACCAGTGAAATATCCTCTTCAATACCAGGTACAGAAACAATGCAAATTCCTCTACATACATAGGAGCCAGAATGATCAATACATCGATCGCGAGCCCTAATATATAGAAGAAGAAGACAAGTTTTACCATTAAATTCAGTTGAAAGATATAAGAGATATAGTGTAGATCAGGTAAATGAAACTGGTGTCACTGCCCCCAATAGTGGTGAATATAATTAGTTTAAAAACCCTCCAGTTTTTAAAATATATTTTCAATGAAGTGAAAAAACTGTGTGTCCCAAGTTTGATAAGGATCCATTAATTCATGTGGTAATGTAGTACAAACAGACATATTTTCTTAATGCATACAGTAATTACAGATTATAGCAGAAAGAAATGAACATTTGAAATCTTATGTTGCATTTTTTAAAAATTAAGAATATAACTAATTAAAAATTCAACATTTACACATTGATGAATACCTGTATGGCGTATTGTTCAGTTTCTGCACCATTGTATTTAACCATATCCCACCCATATCATGTATGCCAGTAAAATGTCTAGCCAGAAACTTATTGGGTGTGGCATTTAGGCTTATAATGAATGTACAACATGTAACATATTTTATTAAAAAAAGGTGATTCCACTATGGACTGAAATTGTTATGTGTGTAACAAATTGTTCACTTGAGACATTGCTATACTCATAAAATGCACCCACCCATTCAGTGACATAGTTTTACTAAATTCTGATTTGGCGCTAACTCACAAACTTGCAAATCTCCCTTCCCAACACACATCTACTATATAACGTTGGTAATAAAATTTAATAAAAGAACCTCTGTGACTGCAAGACCCTCGTTGCTCCAAAGCAATCATAATACATACCCCTGAAATATGTGATAATTCTAATATAATGTTCAATGCATATTTCACCATGCCATAAGCTGTAGTTTCTTAAAATGATTTAAAGCACAAAGAATAAAGCTTTATTTAAAAATGTGTACACCAAACAAAAGCGCACCGAAAACCTTCATTTTATAGATTTTTGAAAAGGCTTATTAAAAATGTGTACACCAAACAAAAGCGCACCAGAAACCTTCATTTTATAGATTTTTGAAAGGGCTTATTAAAAATGTGTACACCAAACAAAAGCGCACCGGAAACCTTCATTTTATAGATTTTTGAAAAGGCTTATTAAAAATGTGTACACCAAACAAAAGCGCACCGAAAACCTTCATTTTATAGATTTTTGAAAGGGCTTATTAAAAATGTGTACACCAAACAAAAGCGCACCGAAAACCTTCATTTTATAGATTTTTGAAAGGGCTTATTAAAAAAGTGTACATCAAACAAAAGCGCACTGGAAACCTTCATTTTATAGATTTTTGAAAGGGCTTATTAAAAATGTGTACACCAAACAAAAGCGCACCGGAAACCTTCATTTTATAGATTTTTGAAAAGGCTTATTAAAAATGTGTACACCAAACAAAAGCGCACCGAAAACCTTCATTTTATAGATTTTTGAAAGGGCTTATTAAAAATGTGTACACCAAACAAAAGCGCACCGGAAACCTTCATTTTATAGATTTTTGAAAGGGCTTATTAAAAATGTGTACACCAAACAAAAGCGCACTGGAAACCTTCATTTTATAGATTTTTGAAAAGGTTTATTAAAAATGTGTACACCAAACAAAAGCGCACCGAAAACCTTCATTTTATAGATTTTTGAAAGGGCTTATTAAAAATGTGTACACCAAAAATAACTTAACTTGAAAATCCCTTGAAGTCATTTGAAAATAATATTTTGTACTCTTTACCCTCTACAATTAACATTTTTTAAATTACAGCTTTTGTAATAAGTGGATTTTGACCTAACTTTCCAGGAACCATCTACAGGTCAGGGGTATGACCACATCAAATTTGGTTGCGATCTATTCTTTCATTTTCTTGTGATTGATTGACCCATTCACAAACAAACACAGTCACTCTGAGGATTTATATAGGTGACAAAATACAGTAAAGAATGTTTCAGCTTAAATCCTTCTCTATTTGACATAATATGCAAAATGGTATTGGAATATTACAAGACTAAGGCTGACAAAACATTGAAGTCTTTGCAATGCCCTTAAAAATAGTCCCTTTGTGCAATATATACCACCATCATACAACCTCTTTCATTGAATGTAGTCTAGTGTGTCAATATGATCTGCTAATACTAAATTTCAATTTGGGAAACAATCTATTGCCACCGGTAGGTACGTAAGGTTAGTAGGAATAATGTGCGACAACTACCCTGCAATTTTGATTAAAAACTGTCATGTCTTTAGAGAAGTTTGGGTTGGCAGATTCTCATGATGCAATAGCCAACTTTGCCAGAGTTCTCAAGATTAAAGACAACGATGAACTTTATATTGTAAATAAAAGAAATAGGAAATAATATTTCATTTATGTGTAATATATGTGGAATTGTATGCCATGCTTCTATAAAACAGAGCGTTCACCATCCAACAGCGTCATGGAATTTGATCTAGGAGTCAGGCTACTACAACATTGCAAGAACAGCTGCTCTCCCCACCATTATACCAGACTTAGATAAGGAATCACAATTTGTGCTTTTTGTAAAAGTTCAATAGATTATTTCTCGGGAACCCTTAAGATAATACTATAGATTATATCTGGCTAATAAGGGGATTTTATTCTTTATATCATAGTAAATTGGCATCAACATCTTTAAAGGGTATTGTAATAATACATAATTTAGAGTGTTTTCACCTTCATCTTTAAAGGGTATTGTAATATTAAGTAAGTAAGAGTGTTTTCACATTTATCCTCGAGGGTCCCTTTTATATATCTTAAAGACCGATTAATGTATAAATTTAAAAGTATATCTTAGATAGCTAAGACTAAACGTGAACAGGCACATTTAAGTCTTCAGGGTTTTTGTCCAGGATTTTGACTTGTATTCGGGTCGGACTCTCTAACGATTGTCAATTTAACCAAAAATTTTCTGCAGTGAGTCCGCCAGAATACATGATTTGTCTGCCATTGACGTAGTTGCTTTCTTGTATGTTGGGGGGTGGGGGGGGGGGCTCTATTTATAGGGAGCACACATAGCTAAAATCACATTTATTACTGCCCCATTGTTTTTACGTACCGTCTGGTCACTTTGTAAGTAGAAGCAAATGTGCCTTTATATTTTACTGTTTGTAGAATGAAATTTTCAGGTGTTAATCATGGAAGATTTCTGTTCATTGCTTATATTAGGCAGTGTTTTAATCACTTGTCAGCTCCGTCAATTTAATTTGTAACCATGATATTGCTTAATTTTCCCATAGGACATGGGTCATGATGTTGCTAGGATAGTCATAACAGCTGTATTTAGTTAAACTTATTGCAATGCCCTTTGTCTTAAAAAGGCAGGGCAATTGATTGATACAACAAGTAACAAACTAACGGTCGGTTGTAACACTGTAGTAACCTCCCTGCTATGTTCCCATCTTATATTGACACCATACATGGACGACTGTACAAAAGTAATTTTTAGTAATGCATGTTAGCCCTCATATCTCACACTATTTCTGAATGTAATATGGTGCACGTGCTACATGATTTCTTTTATAATTAAACATTAGTTAACAGAATTCCAAACGCGCTTATTCAGTTAAGTCATAGTTGCTGCTGCTTTTGCGATCCTGATATTTATCTCTTCATCAACGGAGACAGAATTAGAAATATTGGATCCCAGGTATGTGAAATGATCAACAACCAAAAGATTATGACCCTCAATAGATATGATTAGAGGGGAAATTGCTTCTTGCGGATTTTACAGTTTGGGTTTACTCCTGCATTCTTACCCTAGCTTCCCGCATTATCTTTGCATATTTATATCAGCTTATAATCATCCCGTTTTTTTTTAGCAATTTCGGTATTCATAAATTTGCGTGTCAGCCATCTTGTTGCTAAGTGTTAAGAACAGAATACTTTCAAAAGCCATTGGTACAACAGGTACTGTTCGGTCATCATGCATCTGTATGGTTAGTTAAGTTTGTTTGTTAAAGCCCCTAATGGCCGAGTTATGCAGCCTTTCAATGTTAGACAGGCAACTCAATGTTAGTCATTACATTGTTAACCTGTACTATTGTTAAATTTCTTTTCTTTCAGTTTTTTCTTCTACCACTCATTTTTATACAACACTCTAAGAACAAATAAAAAGCTATAGTTTTTAAGGACCTGAATGTCCTGAGTTAATAAGTTAATTAAATATATTTAAAACTGTCAGCTGTCGCTCGCCACACGGTTACATATAGATGAGGTCTTAGGGAAGTCAAATCCTTACGATTTATGTAAATTGAAAGTGATGTTAAATATTCTACAAAATAGACATTATATAGGATTTTTTAAAATTTGCTTAACTCAATGCCTGGTAAGGCATCAGCCACTCAGATTGTTATACTTTGGACAGATGGAAACCAAAGTCATAAAAACATCTACAACCTGACTGCAGGTCTGTTGACACCAAGCTGAAGGATCAGATTTGAATGCTGGAGTGTTCCTAAATTGGCTCACACTGGAAAGTTGATGTAAAATGTGAAGGAGTTGAACCACAACAACCCGAGCTTCATGAAAAGTAAAATGTAATTGGAAAACATGGACTTGCCTTTCTAGCTGCAGGAGAATGTCATAATCATTCTCAGATATTTCTCTGTTCATTAAGTCATTGACAAGAGCTGGTGGCAGGCTGCTGCCTAAACTTCTGAGTGCTGACTTCCATCTTTGGTTACGTTTCTAAAGAAATATATTTAAGTCAATGATTATTTCTTTAGTGCCAACTGCATTTAATAAAACAATATTTTAGATGATAGGATTATTTTCTTTGTTTAGTTTTCATAATAAATGAAGGACTGCATTCAACCTGTGTGAAGGAAATAGCAGAACAAGTGTATGTGGAAGCTTGAAATAGAAAGACAGGACAATAAAAGAAGAACGTTTTGGCTAAGAGCCTTCCTTTGCAGACAGGACATGAAGAAATGACAAGAGATAGAAAGTAGTTAAAAAATAAAGTGTTTGCCATTAATGTTATTGCCAGAAGTTGGGTTTTTCAAAACCAAGATTACAAGATTACTTTCTATTTCTTTGCTTTTTCTTCATTTGTCCTGTCTGCTGAGGAAGGTTCTAAGCCAAAAATGACTTCTTTTACTGTCTTGTCTTTCTATTGCAAGTTTCCACACACCTAGTTCTGCTATATAGTTTTTAAAAAAAATGATATCTATTCTAAATACTTTAAAAAAAGATAAAATTAAAGATAACCATACAATTTATATCAAATCAAATAGATTCCCTAATCCTTACTCAGATAACTAACTTATCGAAGAGTGAATCAAACAAAAAAACAATGTTCCTTTTACCTCATTAATATAGAAAGTCCGTACATACTATTTCTTAAATGTCTATAAGGGCTGTATTCTATTTATTCAAAACTGATTGCCCACATGCAGATTATCCTTTGGTAAACTCTGATTATGATACATCATTCATGAAAAGAAATGCACAATCACATTTTTAACATTCCGCTTAATTAAATATCTATTTTACAGATAATCTTAACAAATGGGTTTCATGTCAAATAGATCAATATTATACACTAGTGATTGCAATACATGACTATCAAAGTTATCTAGACATACTAACTTGTCTGAACTGGAATCCATGATTTGTGTGAACTGGCAGATTAAAACATCTTTGACACATGAAGTAAGATGGGCACACTGAACATCTTCAAGTCGAGAAATTTATGAATGTGTTAGGAAAGACTTTTAAAAAAATACATATTTAAATTTTTCTCCTGAGTCCAGAAGATTTTATTTGATTCATAATGATGTAGTTTTTTTTATACATTATGAAATTTAAGTATATAAGTAGGCCAACATATGAAAAGACCAGAATATTGATGAGCATCATATAAATGTTGATACATAGTATTTTTAAAAAAAATTATTGTCACTCTCAAAGAAATTGCACATTTTGAAATCACTAATTTCATTTTATTTTGAACTAAATTAGAAAAGTATCTTAGATGGCAGAATTATTGCATAAAATTAAATTCTTAACAAACAATTTAAAACTAAAAAGGGTGTAAGGAGAAATGACAAATTAAAACAAAATAATTTGTTAATCAAAGTTCACATTATTCTGAATAAATGTTTTAAACAAAAAATTGTGAAATCTGACTTTTTTAAAGAGCAAATTATGATACTAGTAGTAATTTTCTAACCACATAAATATCAATGTTGCACTACTCAAAAGTACACATTATTTTACAACAGTGCAGATTAGGAAGGAATGCATTGATAGTTTAAACAAATTTTATTTTTTTATAATACTATCTAAAATAACAAATGGACAACATTAAAATTTAGATTAAAGACAAATTATTGGTCTAAATAACAATATTATCGCCATATTGCACCTATGTGAATATATTATCTTAGAAATCATCACAGTCCAATCCTCCCATAATTAGCAGATTTAAGGAATCTGTAAATGGATTGCCCAGGAAAAATAATTTATACAGCTTTGTAATATAAATATTTTATACATTTACCTGTAACATTTTCCCTCAATAGGTGAAACATTGCAGTGAGCACAAGCCATTCCAATATGTCTGTCCATTCGAATGCCAGGAGCTGGGTTTTTGTTGCAACCAGCATTTTTCATCTCTGTCTTTAATAGATCAATTGGTCCAAAGTCTTCCCTACACATTGGACATTTGATGGTCCCATCAGCAGAGGACTTTTGTTGATGCTCAGCCCAAACTTGCATACATTTAATATGAATACTGTTGCCACAACCAAATCTGTAAAGAAATTTATAATTCATTTTCATTTTTTAAAATGAATAATCCCTTTATCTTTATAAAATTATAACAAGCAAAAAAAAAAGAAGAAAAAAAAGTAAAATATATTTAGAAGCGCGGAATGAAGAATATAGGTTCTAAGTACGATATCCTATAATAACATCATACCATTATTAAGGCAGCAAACTGTAATGTATCAATCACATCTTATGATGAGATAAAGCTATGCTTATTGTGCACCTGTGGTCTCATTCAATTTGTTGCTTTCACAATTGAAAGCTAGAATTATTTGTGACCTCAAACACAATAATTTGAACACATAAATCCATGCGTTTTGATCTTACTTGCAATAGGTTACAGGTAACTTTTTGGCCAAAAGCTCTTCTTGGCATATTGGGCATACATCTTCATCTGCAATGTCTCTTTGTTCAACTATATTTCTTCCATCATATGTTTCCACCACCTTCTGGCTGGGTTGAGCTTGCCTCACTCTATGTTGTTCTGAAGTTACACGGCCTCTTAAAATCTCATTTATCTCTCTTTCTACCAGACCTAGTTGCCATGTTACTACAATGACAAGCAATATTATCTTTCAGCTGGTTAAAAAAATTGTTTTAAAATTATTAAGGCTTAAAAATTTTTTAAATGTTTTTTAAAATGTAAAATTAAAAGCAATGTAATTTTTTTTCCTCGTAAAGACAGATATTAATATTTTCAATAAGACTGTCACTAAGCTTTTATAATTACAAAATACATGCCAACCTACTAGATTTTATCCTAAACACATTTCCTAACACTTTGAACAAAAATTAAAAATCAAGCACAAAACTTATAAACCCTGCACAAAAATGGAATACCCAGTACAAAAAAAAAATGGAAACCCATATCCATCTATTATTTTGGTTTGAATCCCAAAACACATATTTGTTAATTTTACATTGTAAAATTGTTTAGCTAGAGTCAACATTGCATATATTTTTAAAAATTGAATAAACAAGGGAGTAAAACATCCATTTTAATATTTTTCGATTAAATCAATGCTCTCACAAGGATCATTTACAGAAAGCCTGAACTTGCGAAGAAGTAACCAGCAAATATGTTTGCACAAGTCTCTTTCTTTTTTAAACACTGAACAAGTGCATGAATGTGGGTCTCCAAGGAAAACCTGAAAAATTAAAACATAAACATTTGTTGCCTTTAAAAAAACATTATTTTTTTTAAACATTGTTGCTTTAATTTTAATAAATGCATATTTCATAAGACTTGTCAGAAGTTGAATCAAAAAGTAAGTCTTCTTTTTCAATATACATAGAAGTTTCCATTTGTACTCTCCCACTGTTATAAGCAAGAAAATAAAAGAAATGAGATGATCTTGTTCAGTACCTTGACATTTTTTGTCTCTCCTTCCTCTTTAAGTAGGAATCCTGTTGGTCCAGTTTGCCTTAATATATAAAGAGTTGATTCCAGTGCTTGTGACTGATGCCAGCAGCAGGCATCACTTACAGCCCTACGCCATGGCACACTACGTGACATAATTTACTTTAAGATCTGAAAATTAAAGTTATTGTTAAATTTTCAAGCAACATATTATCATTGTGATTATTTTTTAATTAAGCTAATTCATTACAAGTAGTTATGATGGTGACATAATCAATTAATCACAATAACAAAGCGTCTAACTATTACATTATAATTATATCATGACCTAAAATAAACTGAGATCTAAATTCATAGTACAGCACTTTCACTCTCTTGCTCTCTGCTCAGCCACCCCACAAAACAAAAAGAAGTATCTTCGGAATAACAAAAGAACATATTAAAAAATCTCTAAAAATATATCTTGCAATCGTGGTAAAGTATAAAGTCAAGGAAATGATATATGTCAGTGTTTCACAGAAATTTTAAATATTGTCCTATTGCCATATATGGTACAATTTAAAAGGCTAGCTATAAGCTTTGCAAAAACACCAATTTCATCTTTCTATATTTTATATAAATGGAGTTATAATTTTTTGGTGATTTTTTTGAAGTCCCTTTTTATCTTGTTTTTAAATATGAAAACATGTGACCAAAGTTCCAAATTTTTTTTTCCTTATTTGGCCCAAAACATTTTAAAAGATAATTTCACCAAATTTTCATGAGACATTCGCAGTGAAGTATAAAACACAATGAACATACAAAATTTACATAACATCAAGACATTTTATATTTATTGATAATTTTATTTGAAGAGTAGTTAAAAAATTCCTGACAAGAAAAACGGGGAAAAAAAATTATTACTTTTTGAGGCAAAAAAAATTTCAACCGATGTTACTATTTATACAAGGTAAGTAAGGCCTTTAAAAAAAAAGTAAAATTGAATGCATAAAATCATATATCATAGTAAAAAAATAAAAACCTCCATGAGACAAATATTCAAATAAAAGTCAGAATATACAAGTATATGATTAAAAATTAATAATTTAATTTCTGCCTGTCATTTTCTGGATAGACTGTTCTACAGACTTTTTTGTCTTGTTAAGGAATCCCACAATCTGTCCTTCATAAACATTGTCTTCTTCATCTACCTCCTTATTTCCTATATCTATGTCCCAATAAATATAATTAAAATATAATTACTTTTATGATGCTGTCTTATTTATTTATTTGATGTCTTTTAATAAAAATTTTATGGGCTAATTTAAATATTATCTAATTTAAACAAGGCATAGAGTGATGCAATTTCCACAAAATAGATAATATTAAGTTTAGACTTAGAAGTGTACCAGTATGCTTAGAATAATTTTTTGGAATAATAATTAAAATAGTATTATTAAGAATTATAGAACTGCTTTTTTGTGTGTTATTATTCAATCAATAATAATTAATAAACACTGGTAGTATCTAAGTCTATGGCCAATACTTATTAAAATAAAAGGATACAAGAAGTCCAAAATTCTCCAGACTACACACGCACAAATTTTTAAACTCTTTTATTTATTGGGTTGTATTAATTTATAATAATATTGTAAAACTGTTCCCACTTGTTAACTGTTTAGTGTTCCGAGGAGTGTTAAAGATGAACAATAATGAAAACATATTTAAATTAAATTAATATGAAGAACCACTTCCAACAACCCAATTTTTTTTTGTGAGGGTTCTGACTTGGGTGACTACTGACAATTTCATTTTCTTACACATTTCAGTCCAAAATGCATAACTTTTTTTGGCAATCGCAATTATTAACAAAATTAAGTTATTCCCATTTGTGAATGAATGACGCAGTATTGGGCTAACCCACTATCTGGTGAATTTTAATTAAAAAATTTATAAGTAATTAAGCACAAACCGATATTTAAGAGCAAATGCGTTACTGGTCACAAAATTCACTGTGCTCAAAATGATATCAGTGTTTGGAAAAATATTCGCTCTACGTCACTGATGAACAAATACTTTATTACTAGAAAACTATGAAATAATTTTTTTTTTAAATCAAAGCCATCACCAAGCTGTATGTTAGGTTGCAAAATATTTTTTTAATCATTTTTTTTTACATGCGCAGAACAGATGCGCGAATATCGTAGTACCTAATGCAAATTTTAAAAAAAAAGAAAAAAAAAAAACCATTAAAAAACTTAAATTTTTTAAATCAAAGCCATCACCAAGCTGTATGTTAGGTTACAAAATATTTTTTTAATCATTTTTTTTTACATGCGCAGAACAGATGCGCGAATATCGTAGTACATAATGCAAATTTTAAAAAAAAAGAAAAAAAAAAAACCATTAAAAAACTTAAAGATTATAAAGACTTTTTGGCAAGAGACTTTTAAGTTGTTAGAATTTTAAAAGGTATTTTATTAAAAAAATTTATCTAATTTTAATTATTAAACTTAGGCCTATTTAACATTTAGTTATTACTTAATAACTTAATTGTTATTTAAAATAATAAAAATGTTAATTTAATAGTTTTTTTTCAAATTATTTTAAATTCTTCATCTCATACAGGTAAATGTTAATAATAGTATAGTATTCGTTTAAAAATTATTGTCTGTAATTTATTTACTATGAATCATGAACCAGAAATTTTTTGTTGTCTGTTTTTTTACTCAATAAATTTGAATTTATTATTAATTACATATCTGTATGTATTATATTATTATTAATTATATCTTTTCAGGAATATTTAATTTCCCACCAAATTAGTAGTAGAACTGATTTATTTAATTTAATTATTTTATTGTATGGACCTGTTATTTTTAAACAAAAATTCAAAATAAAAATGAAATAATTTTTGTGGTAAATGTGAAGAGATAGCACCCCATTTTTTTTTTTTTTGGATGAAATTGGTGTATTTATAATTAGACCTAGCCCTTATGATGTACCTACCAATCATGGCCATTGGACAATATTTAAAATTTGTGTCAAAGTAGAACTACCTAATTTAATCATGATTAATTAGACACGAACAATTTGTGTCAATAAAACAATATCAATATAATATATGTTAAACTTTAACTTCAAATAATTTTACATTAATAATAATATACCACGATCACAGCATAGTACCAAAATTAACTGATGTCCACTGACACTGGTGATATTAGATAATTATAATTTAATTATTATTTAATAGTACCACATGTGCCATAGTCATTGCTTAAATGACTATCGCTACTTTAAGCAAAAAAAAAAATTTTCAAAACGGTGGCCCATGGCCATCAATGATGCCATGAAATGAAATTATTGGTATGATCTAAGATTTAAATTAAATACATCACAAAGAATAGAATAATAGCCACTTACCTGTTATCTTTTGATTGAATCAACGATGTAATCAAATGATTTTTAATATAATTTCATTGTAAATAAACAATGTAATTAATAGTGTTGTTCGTAACTTAGTTTAAAAGTTAAGCAGCCATGTTGTTTAAATATCACCAAGGCTTCGTTTCTATTGTACCCTTAAATAAGGAGAGCTCTATCACCGCGGAAAATGCATTTATCAACTTTTATCAACTTTTTACTTGTTTTTTTTTTTGTTTTTTTGTTTTTAAATAAAAGGTATATTTTTTGTTTCCAGGAGATAAAACGTACAAATAGGACATTTTTGACATTTCTAAAAGCACTGCCATGTTTCCCACAAAAGGGAAATATATTTGAAATAGTACTCCTGTGTAAAATGGATTTAGTTGTTCTTGACGTCGTTATCAGAATCTTAAAAATTAAATTAAGTGTGTGTGGGTCATCTAGGCTTTTGGATAACTACATAAAAAATGTTTTCAAAGTATAAACGTTTCAATTATACGTTAAATGAAGCTTATAAACTACATACTAAGTTTGTATCATTTATAATTAGACTCTAGATCTGCTGTTCTCAAACCTTTGGGGGCTTGATCGACCCTTAAACAAGGATAACCTAAGACCATCGGAAAACACATAGTCTATTTATGAAGTAGCAACGAAAATAATTTCATGGTTGGTGGTCACCACAACATGATGAACTGTATCAAAGGGTCGCGGTATTAGGAAGGTTGAAAACCACTGATCTATATACTTTCTATTGTTCAGTTAAAAAAAAAATTGTATTAAACTTTTTTAGTAGTCTTCTTTAAGGGATTTGACATGCGCGTCACCCATTCCCGTAGCTCTTTTTTTCTTTCTGCTCAATAACTCAATTTGGAGAAGGCGTCAGTGGGTCGTCGAGCGTGAGCTCTTAAAACCCCTTCCAGTACACCACCACACGGGACGCCGCGTTTCCCCCACCGCCACACCGTGCGGAAGAGCGCCAGAGACCTGCCCCTCGAGCTTAGGGAATGTCCGGTCGACCGTACAAACTCCTCTCAGAGTGTGGCCAGTCCACTCTCCGTGGATCCAGAACGGCTTTGCTTCCTCTCCGGGGGAGAGGTGTTGCGTTGCCCTCCCCCCACCGCCCAGGGAGTTGTTCGGTCTAGACGTAGCGTGGCGTGGACGAAACGGTCGCCTAGGAGCGGCTTTCTCAGAGCCGCGTACTTTAAATCCTCGACCAGGGTTTTGTTGCCACCCAAGCCTCATATCCATCATCGGCGACAAGTAATCATGTTAGAAGTTGCGTTGGAAGTCATCTATTTGGCTGGGATCTTTTGGCTTCAGGAGGGGACCTCCTTACTGGTCTTCCACGCCGCGTAGAGCCAAGATCCCGTCTGACACCGCCGAGCCACCTCGGTGGTGTGGGTCTCTGACCTAGAGGTGTTCGGTCAGGTCATTCCCAAAGTTTTTCTCTCTACAAAAGAATCAATATTAACATTTAAAAAGATGTAACCAAAATATTTTTAAAAATGTATTTTTGATGCCTCTCCCCCACCACCCCCCACACACAATTTTATTAGTTGAGAAAGATAATTAGTGTTGACAGTTATCACCCATTACGAGTTGGCAGTGACGTAGCTAAGATTAGTGTTGCCAGGGGCGGTGTAAGCTTTTTTTTTTTTTCTCTTTAGAAGGAGGAAAACTCTTTTAATCATTACATCAACAATTAATTTACAAACTTGCCAATTTCATAATTTGAGTTCAAAGTTATGTAACTTATGCATAATAATAAAGGATTTTTAGTATTTACATTTTTAGTGTAATTCTTTCTGCTTTCGCCTTTCGGTCACTGGAGCGTGGGCGCCAATATTAAGAGGTTCCCCCCCCCCCACAGGGGGCTGATTTGCCTTGTTTAGGCTATGGTTTATTGATTATTTGAATGTATTTTACGCATAGGGCCTCATAAACTTCGCGTCCGATGTTTTATAATAATAATTATAATGGGGGGGGGGGGCCAATATTAAGGGGTCCCCCCCCCCCCACAGGGGGCTGATTTGCCTTGTTTAGGCTATGGTTTATTGATTATTTGAATGTATTTTACGCATAGGGCCTCATAAACTTCGCGTCCGATGTTTTATAATAATAATTATAATAAGGCCAAATATAATACAAATATTTGAAAATGAGATTTTTGGCCCCCCTCCCATTTTAAACCAATAGCGCTGATTGATGGAAACAACACACCAGAGCATACGATAGCTAATACGCACTTTTTAAAAAAAAAAATGCATGAATTGAGTTTCTGATCAAAACTGCACCACACTTCCGTTTTATTGTGTGTAACTTCCTGTTTGTCTCTCCAAACAACCTTCGGCGTTGGTTGTTTATGTCAAAAGTCCAATCTGACACTGCCCGAATGGTACAAAAAAACGCAACGGATAAAAAATATTCCAAATCAGAGAAAGAAGTAATTAAGCGTAGCTGGCACAAATAAACACACTACCATGATCTGATTGCCCTTATACAGTTTACTCACACAACAGAGGCCCGTCCAATCCTATAGAGCGCAATCAATTTCGGTGAGTTCAGACTTGCCACTTTATTTGATCCCATATATAATAGTTAGTGTTATAATTGAGATAATTTATAAATTGTGTATAACTTGTGTAAAACGCGGTTGTGGGGCTGGGGGGGGAGGGTGGGGTGTAAACTATCGAGGGAGTAAACCATCTCAGGCAAACAAGTCATAAGTATTTTTGTTGACTATACTTTACGGGCCGCCTGCGCATAAAACAACACTTACATTTTAAATAGAACTGTTCTAGTTGCTCAAAAAGTAGTTTCTGAAAGAAGCCGGTGTGACTGACTTATGTGTTGGAGTTGAGAGTAAAAATATTTTTTTCTATTAAAAAGTACTTGTCTGTTACTGTTTGTGACATGTATTGATAGTTTTGAAGTGGTTATATTCGTGGATAATAACCCCACACCCCAAAAAAAAATAATAAAATATCTAACTTAACTCAATACACACAAAAAAGATTTTAAAAATAACTTATAGCCAAATGTTCAGAATTCCAAGGTCCTCAGAAAATGGATTATGTGGGTCGATCCTTGCATAAAAAAAAAACCAAAAACTGTTACCTTAAAATTCAACTAGCTATGACACGTGAATAAAAATATGTTTGCTTAAGAGTGGCACGGGCTTAATTTACTATATCCAAGAGAGGAGGGTTGGGTCTGAAGAATAAAAGAGTTTGAACAAAAAAAAGACCAACTATTCAAACATACTGTACCAAATCATCTTTGTATGGGAGGTAAAAGCCCTATATTTTCTACAATTATTACAGCTCATATTTCCAAAACATGGGAATACCTTTATATTTTAATTAGAGCCCCCACCCCCCCACCACTCTTTTTTTTCTTTTAGGGTTTGGTGCTTCAAAAAATATCTGTAGACTACAAATAATAAAGAAAAAATTCTTTAACACTCACCATCTCTAAGTAAAGGTTTCATTACTCACCCATCTCAAAGTGAAGGTTTTATCACTCACCACCTCTAAGTGAAGGTTTAATCACTAATCATCTCTAAGTGAAGGTTTTATCACTAACCATCTCTAAGTGAAGGTTTTATCACTCACCATCAAAAAGTGAAGGTTTTATCACTAATCATCTCTAAGTGAAGGTTTTATTACTAATCATCTCTAAGTGAAGGTTTTATTACTAATCTTCTCTAAGTGAAGGTTTCATTACTAATCATCTCTAAATGAAGGTTTTATTACTAATCATCTCTAAACGAAAGGTTTATTACTAATCATCTCTAAACGAAAGGTTTATTACTAATCATCTCTAAATGAAGGTTTTATTACTAATCATCTCTAAACGAAAGGTTTATTACTAATCATCTCTAAACGAAAGGTTCATTACTAATCATCTCTAAATGAAGGTTTTATTACTAATCATCTCTAAACGAAAGGTTTATTACTAATCATCTCTAAACGAAAGGTTTATTACTAATCATCTCTAAATGAAGGGTTTATTACTAATCATCTCTAAATGAAAGGTTTATTACTAATCATCTCTAAATAAAGGGTTTATTACTAATCATCTCTAAATGAAGGGTTTATTACTAATCATCTCTAAACGAAAGGTTTTATTACTAATCATCTCTAAACGAAAGGTTTTGTTACTAATCATCTCTAAATGAAAGGTTTTATTACTAATCATCTCTAAACGAAAGGTTTTATTACTAATCATCTCTAAACGAAAGGTTTATTACTAATCATCTCTAAATGAAGGTTTTATTACTAATCATCTCTAAACGAAAGGTTTATTACTAATCATCTCTAAATGAAGGTTTTATTACTAATCATCTCTAAATGAAGGTTTATTACTAATCATCTCTAAATGAAGGGTTTATTACTAATCATCTCTAAACGAAAGGTTTATTACTAATCATCTCTAAACGAAAGGTTTATTACTAATCATCTCTAAATGAAGGGTTTATTACTAATCATCTCTAAACGAAAGGTTTATTACTAATCATCTCTAAACGAAAGGTTTATTACTAATCATCTCTAAATGAAGGGTTTATCACACAGTATCTCTACGTGAAGGTTTTATCACTCACCACCTCTAAGTAAAGGGTGTATCACTCATCTCGAAAATATTAGATGCAAATAAAAAACGAAATAGTCCATTATAGGGAAAGCCTAGTTTCATAATATTTGTCAGCAATATTTGGAAACTTTAAGTTTTGCATTACTTGACAGTAGGTGGCTTTTATTTATTTATTTTTCGGTTTTTTTTTTTCGTTCTTTTTTTTTTTTCGGGG
>CAXITT010000154.1:714174-752362 GCA_964033795.1 Lymnaea stagnalis | reverse complement strand
GGAGGGGGGGGAGAAACTGTCTTAGATGGACCATCAAAAGTCCATAAACGCGAACAGAACACAAAACAATTTTTAAAAAAAAATATCCATCTATGGTTGTCCATCTTTCCAGCCTCCAGCGGTATGCAAGCAGGTGACGAGGAAGATGGGCTGTGGTTTCACTACCAAAAGGACTTTGGCCAGCTGTCCAAGTCAAGCGTTAAACATTACGAACCTTCCAATGCTGGGACAGCACTTCCAGGCACATCACGGTATTGATCTGTCTAAAAATGTATAGGCTGAGTTGAACGACAACGTCAGATATTTGTCCATGAGTCTTAGTCATATTATCAATAATATTTAATCAGTCAAGGCTTCAATTTTAATCAATTTATCGTTTCTTTTAATGCGTTGTAGACATATTTAATGTAATCGAAATATTGCCTCAGCTATTTGATGCAACCGAAATATTGCCTCAGCTATTTGATGCAACCTAAATATTGCCTCAGCTATTTGATGCAACCGAAATATTGCCTCAGCTATTTGATGCAACCGAAATATTGTCTCAGCTATTTGATGCAACCGAAATATTGCCTCAGCTATTTGATGCAACCGAAATATTGCCTCAGCTATTTGATGCAACCGAAATATTGCCTCAGCTATTTGATGCAACCTAAATATTGCCTCAGCTATTTGATGCAACCGAAATATTGCCCCAGCTAGTTGACGCCACCGTAATATTGCCTTGGATATTTGATGCTACCTAAATATTGCCTCAGCTATTTAATGCAACCGAAGTATTGCCTTAAATAATATTTCAGGAGATGTTTGTCTGTTGGGAAAAAAACAAACGTTCAAGTTATAAGCTAAATAGGCGGCTTTTGTATTTTGTGTGTTTTCGTTTTGATCCATCCGGTGGAGATGGGATGGTATAGCTTTGAATTGTATTGGCGTATTTAAAAAAAAAAAAACGATCATTTAAGGATTCAGAATTTTAACCCCGAAAGGACTTCATCATCATGGTCGTCATTTTGGGTAGGGCGGGGTGGGGCATTAGCACACCCTTCCTGAATTTGCAGGTTTTATTTAAATTTCAATGCACTGTGTCGCTTCCAGTAATAAACAACTTTACAAGGCGACCAAGTTTCGGTTTTCCCCCTCACCCCAGCCCCCCCCTCCCCCTGAAATGACCTGGAATGAAGCCACTGTTCATCATTCGCTATATACAGCTGCTATCTCCGGTTAATCAAACGGCAAGTTCACATTTAGGACAAACAACTATGTTGACTTTGTCACAGATTTATTGGAATTTAATACAAGGTCGGACTTATTTTTGGCGTCAGCTTGGAAATGGATCTCAAATAAACGTGTATTCTAGCACCCGAAATTGGATATTATTCAAGTATTTAAGAAATGCAAATCGCGAAACACGTTAAGGAAAGAAAAGAATCAGCATTCAATGAATCTTTTAAACATGCTTAAAATTAGACTAAGAAAGTAACTTATTATTTTTTTTCTAAGCTATTCAATAATGATATTTCTTAAGACTGTACAAGGTCTGTGTGTGTTACTTTCCATGTCTTTGATCTCATGATGCACTGTCGATATCATTTGTACAGAGCACTGACCAGAGATTTCACTCACCTTCGTAGAGCCGGCGACTTCTCGGATGCAATCATTAGAGTTGGCAACGTCACGTTCCCAGTTCACCGCAACATCTTATCCTGCTGCAGTCCTTACTTCAGGTACTTAGGTGGACCCCAGGGGAGGGGTGGGGGGGAGGTCGTCAATACAAAGACGGGGTTTGTTAATGGCAGTTCTTTTGCTGCTGGTCCCCAAAGTCGTTCCTTATAATTGACTATAATTAACTTAACGTTGCAAAAAAACCTCACCTGAACATACTAGGGTCAAAGTCTTGAAGCTTGCACATTGTTATCGGATTAAGTTAAAAAGTTCTACTTGAACACTTGGGGCTGTAGGGAAAGAAACAGTCTGTACTCTAAGGCAGGGGTTGGGAACCTTGTGGTAATAATCAGTGCCGGATTAAGACACTGGAGGCCCGAAGGCAGTCGGATTCTTGGGGCTCCAAACACACACACACACATATATATTTATATATATACATATATATATATATATATATGTTTGATTGCCGAGCGGTCTAGACTGACTCAATCTAAAGACAGGCTACCCGGGTGGATTGGACTCGTTAGCCTTGGATGACAAGTCATTTAAGAGAAGCAATCTCTGAATTAAAAACAGAAGCCAGAATGATCGACTTATTTTAACAAGAAAAAAATCGATCATAGAAGTTGGGGGAGGGGGGGTGACACCATGAGTTTACCGCACCGGGTGACACCAACCCTAGCTACGCCACTGCCTATGAAATATTTCCTATGACAAGTCATTTAAGAGAAGCAATCTCTGAATTAAAAAAAGAAACCCAAATGATCGACTTATTTTAACAAGAAAAAAAGCGATCATAGAAGTTGGGGGGGGGGGGGTGACACCATGAGTTTACCGCACCGGGTGACACCAACCCTAGCTACGCCACTGCCTATGAAATATTTCCAAAAGGCCTAGGTATCTCGCTAATGTGCACTCTTAATTCGTTATATTGTCTTCATAATTCATATTTGATAAGCGGCTGGATATTAAATTGAAGTTATTATTATCATTGGTGGTTTTTTACTGTGAAATAATATGTCAACGTTAACTTTAAATGTTCACTCTAATATCACATCTTTGTAAGTACGTTCACAATTTAAATCACCCCCCCCCCCACACACACACAATTTTTTTCCCCAACAAAATTAATTGCAACTGAATTAAACATTTAAAGGGATACCTTGTTGAGGGGCCCCCAGGCCCGTGTCAACAACCTATGAGCTCATCTTATACCCGTGCCAAAAAGCTATGAGTCTATTTTACATCCGTACCAACAACCTATAAGTCTATTTTATATCCGTACCAACAATCTATGAGTCTATTTTATATCCGTACCAACAATCTATGAGTCTATTTTATATCCGTACCAACAATCTATGAGTCTATTTTATATCCGCACCAACAATCTATGAGTCTATTTTATATCCGTACCAACAATCTATGAGTCTATTTTATATCCGTACCAACAATCTATGAGTCTATTTATATCCGTACCAACAGCCTACGAGTCTATTTTATATCCGTACCAACAGCCTACCAACAGCCTACGAGTCTATACAAGTTCACCTTGGGACGCTGTGACTGTTATTTTTATATCCGCACCAACAATCTATGAGTCTATTTTATATCCGCACCAACAATCTATGAGTCTATTTTATATCCGCACCAACAATCTATGAGTCTATTTTATATCCGCACCAACAATCTATGAGTCTATTTTTTATCCGTACCAACAATCTATGAGTCTATTTTATATCCGTACCAACAATCTATAAGTCTATTTTATATCCGTACCAACAATCTATGAGTCTATTTTATATCCGCACCAACAATCTATGAGTCTATTTTATATCCGTACCAACAATCTATGAGTCTATTTTATATCCGTACCAACAATCTATGAGTCTATTTTATATCCACACCACAAATCTATGAGTCTATTTTATATCCGTACCAACAATCTATGAGTCTATTTTACATCCGTACCAACAACCTATAAGTCTATTTTATATCCGTACCAACAATCTATGAGTCTATTTTACATCCGTACCAACAACCTATAAGTCTATTTTATATCCGTACCAACAATCTATGAGTCTATTTTATATCCTTACCAACAATCTATGAGTCTATTTTATATCTGTACCACCAATCTATGAGTCTATTTTATATCCGTACAACAAACCTATGAGTCTATTTTATATCCGTACCACAAACCTATGAGTCTATTTTATATCCGTACCAACAATCTATGAGTCTATTTTATATCCGTACCAACAACCTATAAGTCTATTTATATCCGTACCAACAATCTATGAGTCTATTTTATATCCGCACCACCAATCTATGAGTCTATTTTATATCCGCACCACCAATCTATGAGTCTATTTTATATCCGTACCACAAACCTATGAGTCTATTTTATATCCGTACCAACAATCTATGAGTCTATTTATATCCGTACCAACAGCCTACGAGTCTATTTTATATCCGTACCAACAGCCTACGAGTCTATACAAGTTCACCTTGGGACGCTGTGACTGTTATTTTTACATGAGCTCAGATATGTGCCTAGATTATTTTATCAGATAACGCGGAGGGGGGTTGGGGGTGGGGGGGAATGCTAGAAATATGGATGGTTTTAATATAAACACAAGAAACTTGCTCCATTAAGATGTAGAAACAAAGATTTTGTTTTGTCCCATGAAACAACCAAATCATCTAATATTCTTTCCTGAGATCTAAGGAAACAGAATCGTGTTTTCTACCACCCAGTATTGAAACACAGTTATATCCCCTTCTCAACCTCTTAAACACGACGCAAAACCTCAAAACTATTAGAAGTCTAAATCCATAAAACAATGTTTTAGTGGTGGTGTTTTTTTTTTTTTTTATATTTGGAACACCGTGACCCTCGTGTTCATAACAGATAAAACACACATGCGTGCAAGGATTCACATACCGAAACTCCACATATCTTTTGAGAGCAAAAAATTGACGAGCTATAATGACAAATCTTATTTTCTTATATTATTTAATGTACACTGGTTTAAGTTTCATTTAATTAAAATATAACCTCTCTCAATCGTTTCAACAAGAATCTTTAAAGTTAGAATCTTCTCTGTTGTATCTTTAAATCGTCTTTCGAGTAATAGAGTGAAATATTCAATACGAAACTTAAAAAAAAGGTTAAACAACTTCTTAAAATGTTTTATGCTTGAGAGGGGATCGCTAATATTTTTAAGACCGTTTTAAGGGTCAATTAAAATTGTTGGTTAAAATAGGCTAACATATAATTCCTCACCCACCGACCTAGGGCACTCTTCACAATCATGGACGGACAAACCAGACCGCAGGGGGACAATAGCTCCAGTGCAACATTGGTGGGAAAAAATTCAGCGATAGAGACAAACATGAACTCCAGTCACATTCCGTTAGACCCTGACGGCGGAGAATTCATGGATTTTAACCAGAGTCAGGGAGACATGAGTTGGGTGAGTGTATGGCGTTATACAGTCAGGGAGACATGAGTTGGGTGAATGTATGACGTCGGTCAGTCGGGGAGACGTGAGTTGGGTGAGTGTATGACGTCACACAGTCAGGGAGACATGAGTTGGGTGAGTGTATGACGTCGGTCAGTTGGGGAGACGTGAGTTGGGTGAGTGTATGACGTCACACAGTCAGGGAGACATGAGTTGGGTGAGTGTATGACGTCAGTCAGTCAGGGAGACATGAGTTGGGTGAGTGTATGGCATCAGTCAGTCAGGGAGACATGAGTTGGGTGAGTGTATGACGTCAGTCAGTCAGTGAGACATGAGTTGGGTGAGTGTATGACGTCAGTCAGTCAGGGAGACATGATATCGATGAGTGTATGGCGTCAGTCAGTCAGGGAGACATGAGTTGGATGAGTGCATGGCGTCAGTCAGTCGCGGAGACATGAGTTGGGTGAGTGTATGACGTCAGTCAGTCAGGGAGACATGAGTTGGATGAGTGTATGACGTCAGTCTGTCAGGTAGAGATGTGTTGGTGAGTGTATGGCGTCAGTCAGTCAGGTAGAGATGTGTTGGTGAGTGTATGACGTCAGTCAGTCAGGTAAACATGTTTGTTTAATGTATGAAGTGTATATTCTGTCAGGGAGACATGTGTTTGGTGAGTGCATTGTACATTATTTCAGAGAGACATGAGTTTGGTGAGTGAATTGTACATTATGTCAGGGAGACATGAGTTTGGTGAGTGAATTGTTCATTATGTCAAGGAGACATGAGTTTGGTGAGTGAATTGTACATTAGGTCAGGGAGACATGAGTTTGGTGAGTGAATTGTACATTATGTCAGGGAGACATGATTTTGGTGAGGGAAGTGTACATTATGTCAGGAAGATAATGTGTTTGGTGAGTGAAGTGTACATTATGTCAGGGAGATATGTGTTTGGTGAATGAAGTGTACACTATGTCTGGGAGACATCTGTATGGATAATTTCTAAAGTTAAAAATCTTAAGCATAATAACTGAAGCCTGTTGCAATGTTGTAATGGTTGTAATAGCTTCTCGTCTTCCACTCCCAGGCTGCCACCAGTACGCCATTATTACCTGAGTCCAACAAAGACCTATCTGCTGTCAGTCAAAGTCTTCATCAGCCCAGCTCACCTACAACCACGTCGTGCTTACCTAAACTTGTCGTGGACTGCAGCATCTCTGGGCCTTGCTACACGCCTCAACAACAGTCTCCTCATTCACCTGACAGGTACTTTATCGACTCATTTGTCTACCTCAGTAGGTCTTTGACTCAAGGCATGCCTCATTCACACTACAAGTAGATCTTTAACTCTAGGCATACCTCATTTACCTCAAAAGTAGGTCTTTGACTCAAGGCATGCCTCATTCACTTGATCATTAGGTCTTTGACTCAAGGCATGCCTCATTCACACTACAAGTAGGTCTTTGACTCAAGGCATGCCTCATTCACTTGATCATTAGGTCTTTGACTCAAGGCATGCCTCATTCACCTACTAATAGGTCTTCATCTCGTTTAAATAACATTATATTATAACATTTCGAAATCCTTTTATTACAAAAACAATATGTAATTCAGAAAAAAAAAACTTGTTGACATAACAAGCGTATATGTTTATACATCATAGAATCTTATATTAAATTAGCAACAAAAAAAAAACATAAATAAAAATAAAAACTGGTGAAGGCTTGAAGTCATTTAAGTACCAGTTAATTATGAAAGCTGCGTCATGTTAAAAATTAAGAACAGGTTTATGCCTCAGAAGCAACCTTCGCTAATTCGTACAAGAAATGTTTTTTGAAACTAGCTCCAGCTTCCTCAAGGAATAAATCATTAGATATTGCTCCCTTGTTCGTGTGTTTGTATAGGCTTAGGACACCGCCCCAGTCAACTCCCCCCACAGTACACGGAGAGTCCCAGAGGACAGCTCTCCCATCCTACGAGGTTACCATCAGTGATGTTAGCCCGGAGACCATGAACGACATCATTGAACATGCTTATGGCGGCAAGGTGGTCGTGTCGGCGCACAATGTGGAGCAACTTCTGCCTGCGGCTGACAGGTTTCAGGTAGGCACCCTCAGCCTAAAGAAAACAAAAAAAAAAAAAAAAAAAAAACAAAAAAACAAAAAAAATGAAAGGTTTCAGGGAGACCCCCCCAGCCAAAAAAAAAAAAAAAAAAAAAAAAAAAAAAAACAAACAAACAAACAAACAACAACCTACTACACATAATGATGTGTGATTGTGACACACCAGTGGTGCCTGTTAGAGGACAAAGATATTTTGCATGGCCTTCTAAAAAGAAAAAAAAACAACAACAAACAACATATCTTGAGGAAACACCCCACCCCCTTTTTTTAAATTTTAAACATGTAAAAAAACTCCCCAAAAATTAATAATAATTTTAAATAAATAATTTGTTATGGAGGCACCAAGAAAAGACCTCCCCTCCTTCAAAAAAAATAAAAATAAAAATTAAAATAAAAATATTTAAAAAACAACAACAGAAATAAAAAAAAAAACCATTGGATTCTTGGACAAATAGTGTACAAAATTGGGACGCAGGGGTGATATCGCATCTGGCTAAGGTGGGGTTAACGTAAGACTATTCTGTAAAATATTTTTTTTTTGGCGTTCACATTACGTAGCATCATATCTTGAAAGTCAGTGGAACTGACTCCATATTAATGCTCATATCGGTATCTAATCACAAGATGGGGTTTCAATCAAGTTATCCGGGAAGGTGCATACATTTAACTAGGTAACGAAAGAAATGTGTCTTTTACATGATAAAAATACCAATTTTTCCTCTGACAGGTCACGTCCCTTTTAAAAGAGTGTTGCGATTTCCTCTCCGAAGAACTCTCCATCGGGAACTGCATCTCCATTGTCAAGTTTGCCAGCCATTTCTATCAGTGCGAAGCATTGCGTCAACTGGGGACGCAGTTCTTATTAGACAACTTTACCTCCGTGTTTCAGGTCAGACCCTACTCAGAGGTCTAGTTGTTACGCAAACATCGGTCAGTCCCTACTCAGAGGTCTAGTTGTTAGGAAAACATCGGTCAGACCTTACTCCAGAGGTCTAGTTGTTAGGCAAACATCGGTCAGACCCTACTCCAGAGGTCTAGTTGTTACGCAAACATCGGTCTCGAAACGTCTTGTCATAAATAATTGTGCTTTTTCCTGGAGGTCGGCGGAAGATGAACATTTCTTTTTAAAAACGATATTAACAGGACATTTTGTACTCTGTAATGCAGCGGTTCTCAACCTGTGTGTCGCGACCCCTTCTAAGGGGTCGCCTAAGACCATCTGAAAACACATACATATCCTTACAGCTATGAAGTAGCAACGAAAATAATTGTGTGGCTGGGGGTCGCCACGACACAAGAAACTGTTTTAAAGGGTCGCGGCACTAGGAAGGTTGAGAACCACTGCTGTAATGTAATTATAAGATAAAACATTAATTTTGTCAAAAGTATTTTGTGGCTTTAAATTATATTTTTTAAAAGTCGATCGTTGCATGTAAAAAAGAAGCGTTATCAGATTATGTAATTTGTATTTCTTTTTCCCCCTGGCCCACCTTGATCGAATGCCTGATCCTAAAGCAGACCAGCCCTGAGTTTGAGAAGCTCACGTGCAAGGAATTGTGTTTTATACTGAAGGCTGACCAGCTGAACGCGAAACACGAGGAGCTGGTTCTGGACGCCGTCATCAGATGGGTTATAGCTGACGTTGATGAGAGGCAGAGTGAGTATACACATCTGCTGCCTCATTCATAGTCATGCATTGCTAATTCATAGTCATGCATTGCTCGCTTATAGTCATGCATTGCTCATTCATAAAGACGCAGAGCTTATACCTGATGATCCATATTTCATTCATAGTGTTGCATAGCTCATTCCTGGTGATGCATTGCTCATTCATAGTGATGCATGGCTTTTTCATAGTGATGTATGTGGCTCATTTATAAATAATGTTTTTCCAATTTATTCTGCTATAATCGCTATTTTCATGTCCATTGAGGCCCATGTTCCGTGGTCTTCCTCTCTTACTTTTTTCCTGTGGATTTATTGAAAGAAATTGTGTTGCAATATTTTATCATTCCTTCTGTGTCTGGCCAACTCAGCTCCATTTTTGTCTCGATATTTCCTGGTCAAACGATCACTTCCTCAACTTTGACATATGGTCGCCGGGGGATCGTTTGAAAATAATTTATTTTTAGGATCTTGAGGGGGGGGGACCTATAATTTTTATTTGTTTAGTGACCTAACGGCACACTACTACCACCACCACCCCTCCCCCACTAACACCACCACCACCACTACCACCACCACTACCACCACAACATCCCCCCACCACCATCCTCTGTCGCTTTCTGCATTCTGCTACCCTCCTCACAATTAATGGTTACAAGAAAGTCAATGAATCTACTGCATCTAAGGGTATTTCTTCTTCGTGGTATTTCCTCTAGGCATACTGGACCGCTGCTAAGATTGAATGGTTTAATTTTGAGGATTTTGGTTTTCTTGTTGAGCTCAGACATTTAAAGTTGTGCACGTTTCCCTCCTAAGTTCACGTCTTCAAAATGACTGAAAAGTTCCCATTAATTCCTGTCTTGAAGTCAGCAAGTGCGTTTCTCATGAGTACATCAATGACCATGAGAAATAGTAATGGTGACACTAACATCAATGTCACACTTCCGACTATTGTAATGGCCCCTTGAGCTTTCCTTCATCCATGACTCAGGGACGACGTGTCCTTGAACGCGTCTTTAATTAAATTCTTGATCCAGGCGATGCTTAACATAATTATACATTTGCTTGGAGTCTCTGACAATACAGCCACGCTATAACTCAGCATTTTATCGACCGTTTATTCCTTGAATAAAAAAACCGAGATAAGCATAATTGTATCTATAATCGTCATTATAATATTTTTTAATGGGACTGTGTTTAAGAGAAGGTACGTTTACAAATCTGAGTATGATTGAAATGTTTAAAACTAACAGTGATAGTAAATACATTAAATGAAAATTATATGAAGCTATACAAATGTTAAAATTTAGATCCTGAATTATTGTGCAAGCCTTTAGTCCCAAAATGAACAAATTCTTGACCAAGAACAGGACGATACCGACAGTACAAATAATTTCTATCCCGATTCTGGCCCAGAGTATATTCCAGAATTAGTGTCCTGCGCCCGGGTAGGACTAATGTTACCGGACAATATGGGAGAGTTTGTGGACTCATGGCTACTCTCCAGGAACTTGAGCTCGGACTTCAGCAAGGTTACGATACAAGTAAGGCTACAGGACACTAAAATAAAGTGTGCTGTTTTCATTGTATTCTACATTCTCATTATATTCTACAGTATCATTATATTCTAAATTCTCATTATATTCTACAGTATCATTATATTCTACATTCTCATTATATTCTACAGTATCATATTCTACAGTATCATTATATTCTACAGTATCATTATATTCTACAGTATCATTATATTCCACATTCTCATTATATTCTACATTCTCATTACATTCTAGATTTTCATTATATTCTACATTCTTAATATATTCCAGATCTCTGTACACTACACCCGTGGTCTCTTTTTACAATAGACTTTATAAAGACCAACCCTGTACTGGTTTTCATTCCACATAAAACAAACCAATGCCTCACACCCGGCACCAAAAAAATAAAATAAAATAATAATACAAAACAATAATAATACAACGATTACTTTCTTGATACTGTCATAGGATGAATAGTTATAAAACTGACAAAACGTAGTAACATTGAAGTCGTCACCATAAAAAGTGTTGATCTAAATTTTTAACAGATTTCTGTTTCATAGAAAATTTATACCTAATTGTTGTTTTCAATAAGATTTATTTGTTTATTTATATGTATATATATATATATATATATATATATATATATATATATATATATATCTTTCTTGAAAAAGAAGAGGAAAGAAATAAGGGCAACACGCGATGTATGCGTGTGATGTATCTCCGATTGTTGACTGTATCTCACAGGTCATGGAATCTGTGTATATATATATATATATATATATCTTTCTTGAAAAAGAAGAGGAAAGCAATAAGGGCAACACGCGATGTATCCGTGTGATGTATCTCCGATTGTTGACTGAATCCCACAGGTCATGGAATCGGTGCTACAGCTACAGAAGCAGCAGATGGCAGAAGTGGACAGCGCCATGTTTTCGCCCAGACTCCCTCGCGACATCATGTTCGTCATTGGTGGCTCCAACTTTGGGTTCCCTTTAAATCTCGTGGAGGCCTTCGACTGTCGGACGTGGTTGTGGTCGATAATTTGTCCCTACGACTTCGGTGAGAGGCCACGTGGTGCACGACCCGAAGCTTTAAGAGTAGGAATTAAGCCCTTTGTGCTGTTCAGAAATTGCGTAGCATTGCGTTTATACGCAACATCCATCCGTTATAGCATTTTGCGACGGAATCTATCTCTGACAGTACTGGTGGTTTAGTACTAACACAAGCCGGTCGCATCATTGGTTTCGGCGCGTAATGAGAAATGACGTATTAACTCAGTGGTTCTCAGCCTTCCTAATGCCGTGACTCTTTAATATAGTTCCTCTTGTTTTGGTGACCCCACCCCCCTAACTTAAAATGTTATTTTCGTTGCTAATTCATAAATGTGTGTTTTCCGGTGGTCTTAGGCGACACCTGTGTAAGGGGTCGTTCGACCCCCAAACGGGTCACGATCCACAGGTTGAGAACCGCTGTACTAACTAATTGAAGTTATAAGTGCTATTAGTATTTCTAACTTTATGATGTACTTACTGTAAAACTACTATTGTATTGACGCTGTTGAAAATGATCAGGTGTGCCCGGAACGGGGGTGGGGGGAGGGGGGTGGGGGGTGGGGGGAGCTGATGACGTACCAGTTTAGTATGGGCGAAATCGATGCTCTCAATTGACTCTAAAAATAAACGCCTCAAGGTGTTTATCATATTTAGCACGTGATACGGGGGCAAACAAATCATCCATGAACATCAGAAGGGATGGCGTGTAATTTGGTTGATGAACACGTGATGAGCCATGATTATGTTGATGAGCACGGGGGAAGAGGGGCGTGATTATTATGATGAAGGAAGATGCTGGGGTGGGGGGTAGAGTGGGGTGGGTGCGCTTATTTTTTAAGTCTACGGGAGGGAAACATTCAACGGGTGAATTTAGGATGAAGCTGTTATTAGAATTCTTGACGATTTCAGAAATTTTTTTTGTTGGTTTGTTCATGAATTCATGAAAACAGAGTCGCATGTCGCATTTCTCATAATTTTTTTGTCAGCTGTACAAGATCGTCTATTCTCCACCCCAGCTCCCCGATCCTATCACGGGATGGTCTCCCTGGACAACGAGATCTATATCATAGGCGGATTCAGTGGCCAGGTGTACCTGAGTAGCTGCTGCAAACTTAAACCTGACACACTAACGTGGGAAGACGTCACGCCCATGAACACGAAACGGTAATTTAACGTGGGACACACCAAACGTTCCCGCTAAACGTCAATAATCTATAGCTTGATCATATCATCATTAAATAGTCCTGAAATTTTCGTATACTCGTCTTTGACCTCTATACGCATAATTATATTTTTAAAAATCCTTTAAAATCTTTGTTCAGAGAAAATAAGATTACCATTTACTTTCATTTAACTTAAATATTCTGAATAAGGCTTGAGCTTACGTTCTTACAGCCCCGGCTAATAAAGCGGCGACCTGCTCCGTCTGTTGGGCAGTGCCATATCACATTGTCTGAAAGTAGGACTCTCCTGCCACATTGGACTCTCCTGCCACATTGGACTCTCCCGCCGCAGTCGCCTCTCACGCCACATTGTCCTCTCCCGACATATCGGACTCTCCTGCCACATTGGCCTCTCCCACCACATTGTCCTCTGCTGCCACATTGGCCTCTCCCACCACATTGGCCTCTCCAGCCACATTGGCCTCTCCTGCCACACCAGGTGCGCGGGGTGGGGGTGAGCACGAAGTCAACAGAGGCGCTACCGTCTCTGAGGCCAGCGTGCAACAGGTCCCTGTTGTTATTTATAACGATAAAATTCACCTACAAGACCCTTCAAAGCAACGATGTTATTTTATTAAGGCTTCAACACACTTACACGGGGAAGGAATTTATTATTAGCCTCTAATTATTCCAGGAAAAAAAAAATTAGTTTTCAATAATCTATGAGCCTTTCTAATATAACAAAATCCCCGTCAACACCAGGTGCTACGTAGGCGTAGCTGAGCTCCAAGGGTGTATCTACGCCGTGGGCGGCTACGATGGTGTCTACAGACTCAACAGCGCCGAACGGTTCAACAAGAAAAATAACCAATGGAGCTTTATATCTCCCATGATACAACAGAGGAGTGACGCTGGGGTCGCCGTACTCGACGGTAGGTTGGGGCGTTGTCAGCGTGGACATCTCGGGGGAGACGGTAGGTTTTTAGCGTTGTCAGCGTGGACGTCTCGTGGGAGACGGTATGAATGATTTGCACTGACATTTTAGCTGTTTTACTTGTAAAACTGTGTAATAAGTAGTATTTAAGAAGTAGTACATGAGTTCAATGTACGCATCGGTGTACCGAGTTAAATGTACGTACGCGATGAAGTACAGTGAGAGTTTCCCAACCTCAGGTGGTCGCACCTCAAAGGGGGTGCTGTTTCGGCAATTCTTGGGGTACGAGGAAGAGCGATTTTTAGAAGTTTGAAGCCATTGACTTTTATGTCATAACACAATTGATTGTATTTATTTTAGGTTATTAGAGGACATTTTACCTTTAGAAGTCCGGTGGATAGGGGAGAAAAATTTAGTATGGGTTCACATAGGAGAGGGATTAAGAATGGGGTTCAGAATGGGAGAGCGATTTAGTTTGAGGTTCAGATAGGGGGGAAAGAGATTTAGTTTGGGGTTCAGATAGGGGAGAGAGTTTTAGTTTAGGGTTCAGATAGGGGAGAGAGATTTAGTTTGGGGTTCAGATAGGGGAGAGAGATTTAGTTTGGGGTTCAGATAGTGGAGAGAGATTTAGTTTGGGGTTCAGATAGGGGAGAAAGATTTAGTTTAGGGTTCAGATAGGGGAGAGAGATTTAGTTTGGGGTTCAGATAGGGAAGAAAGATTTAGTTTGGGGTTCAGATAGGGGAGAGAGATTTAGTTTGGGGTTCAGATAGGGGAGAGAGATTTAGTTTGGGGTTCAGATAGTGGAGAGAGATTTAGTTTGGGGTTCAGATAGGGGAGAAAGATTTAGTTTGGGGTTCAGATAGGGGAGAAAGATTTAGTTTGGGGTTCAGATAGGGGAGAAAGATTTAGTTTGGGCTTCAGATAAGGGGAGCGAGATATAATATGGGCTTCAGATAGGGCATATAGATCTTGTATTGACTTTGGATAGGGAGAAAGTTTTAGTATGGAGTTCAGATAGGGTAGAGAGATTTAGTATGGGGTTCAGATAGGGGAGAGAGCTTTAGTATGGGGTTCATAGGGTTGGGTAAACCTGCTTTAAAATGTTCATTGCTAAAGACATAAGCGTTGTTCTTGCTTCTTATTTAATACCTATGGCCTTAAGTTTATATAAATAAGTTGAAGTGGTAAAAATAGGGGAATAATAGGTAATAATAGGTGATTAATAGGTGATAATAAGTGTTTTGGTTTGTTTAAGGCGGATAGCAATTGGTTCTTCTTGAAATTATTGGTCGCATGTGCCGAGAGCAACATTAAATGGACACGGACTTTGTTGGCTGTTCCTGTCTTTCACATTCCTTCATAGAGACAAGGAAAGACATTAGACCTATTTATTTCATTTACAATAGGCTTTCAAAGTAAAACATTAGACCTATTTATTACATATAAAATAGGATTTAAAAGTAAGAAATTATAAACTTTAAAAAAATTTAAAATAGGCTTTGCGTAAAAATGAAATATCACTTTTTTGTGTGTGTTTTTTTAAATGACACAAATTAATATCTATATATTGACAGATTGCTGATCACAATGACTAACTGATCATACTATGTGATGACTGTTCTGAAGAATTTCCTCATCAGTCCACTAAAATATTATTCATTTCAAAGCCATCGTTAATGAACCTGTTGTTAAATTTATTAATAAAAACTGGAATTGGAAACAGTGCCCTAGGTGACTACGGTATAGACCTACATAAATGTCGCGATATCTATTCTTGCGACCGGCAATCATGCCAATACATAAATGTCGCGATATCTATTCTTGCGACCGGCAATCATGCCAATACATAAAAGTCGCGATATCTATTCTTGCAACCGGCAATCATGCCAATACATAAATGTCGCGATATCTATTCTTGCGACCGGCAATCATGACAATACATAAAAGTCGCGATATCTATTCTTGCAACCGGCAATCATGCCAATACATAAATGTCGCGATATCTATTCTTGCAACAGGCAATCATGCCAATACACAAATGTCGCGATATCTATTCTTGCAACAGGCAATCATGCCAATACATCAACGTCGCGATATCTATTCTTGCGACCGGCAATCATGCCAATACATAAACGTCGCGATATCTATTCTTGCGACCGGCAATCACGAAGGCAATCATGTTGACAATAATGTTGACATGCTCGCGTAATGTCTGCTGTGGATGCCAGGAAATGAGATCTCGTCAGCAGATAGACCTTTATCAATCTGCCCGAGGGAATCTTTAAAGTTCCTTGTAGTATTTTAGTAGATCAATGAGAAATAGACCTGTCTGAGATGGTTGATGGCTTGTGGAAATGGCACGAGTAGGTGGAGCCATTAACAGCCATTCGAAGAAGGCAAAACGTTGCTCTCCGTGATGAAGTACACAGCCGCGATTATGATGAGACGAACAGACGGAACAAAAAAAAAGACATATAATTGTATGAGAATCATACATTATGCAAAAAGTCATTTTAATATCTTTTCGGATTTAAAGAGCATTATTTACTTGTGTCTCAAAACATGAACTTCATGATAATAAAAAAAAAAATTAAAAAAAAAAAAAAAAAATAAAAAAAAAAAAAAAAAAAAATAAAAAAAAAAAAAAAAAAAAAAAAAAAAAAAAAAAAAAAAAAAAAAAAAATTCAATAAAAAAAAAAAAAAAATTAAAAAAAAAAAAAAAAGTCAGATGAAATAAATACTCTATTTAAAAACGTGTTAGGATACTAACGTGATGGAAAATATCAAAATGTAAGAATTTTTATTTTTTTGTAGACATATGCGCACTCAATTCAGGCAATACACACACAGCAAAGGGCAAACTCAATTTAGTAATACACAAAAAGTAATAGGCACACTCAATTCAGGCAATACACAAAAAGGAATAGGCACACCCAATTCAGGCAATACACAAAAAGTAATAGGCACAGTCAATTCAGGCAATACACACACAGTAATAGGCACACTCTATTCAGGAAATACACACACGGTAATAGGCACACTCAATTCAGGAAATACTCACACAGTAATAGGCACAGTCAATTCAGGCAATACACACACAGTAATAGGTACACTCTATTCAGGCAATACACACACGGTAATAGGTACAAACAATTCAGACAATACACACACGGTAATAGGCACAGTCAATACAGGAAATACACACAGTAATAGGCACACTCTATTCAGGAAATACACACACGGTAATAGGCACAGTCCATTCAGGCAATACACTCACGGTAATAGGCACACTCAATTCAGGAAATACACACACAGTAATAGGCACAGTCAATTCAGACTATACACACACAGTAATAGGCACAGTCAATTCAGGCAATACACACACAGTAATAGGCACACTCAATTCAGGCAATACACAAAAGTAATAGGCACACTCAATTCAGGCAATACACAAAAAGTAATAGGCACACTCAATTCAGGCAATACACAAAATGTAATAGGCACAGTCAATTCAGGCAATACACACACAGTAATAGGCACAGTCAATTCAGGAAATACACAAAAAGTAATAGGCACACCCAATTCAGGCAATACACAAAAAGTAATAGGCACAGTCAATTCAGGCAATACACACACAGTAATAGGCACACTCTATTCAGGAAATATACACACGGTAATAGGCACAGTCAATACAGGCAATACACACACAGTAATAGGCACACTCTATTCAGGCAATACACACACGGTAATAGGCACACTCAATTCAGGCAATACACAAAATGTAATAGGCACAGTCAATTTAGACAATACACACACAGTAATAGGCACAGTCAATTCAGGCAATACACAAAAAGTAATAGGCACACTCAATTCAGGAAATACACAAAATGTAATAGGCACAGTCAATTCAGGCGATACAAACACGGTAATAGGCACACTTAATTCAGGCTATACACACACGGTAATAGGCACACTCAATTCAGGCAATACACACACAGTAATAAGCACACTCAATTCAGGCAATACACACACAGTAATAGGCACAGTCAATTCAGGCAATACACACACAGTAATAGGCACAGTCAATTCAGGCAATAAATACACTGTAAGGCAAACACAGTTGCAATATGAGCGAAAATCTTTGTAGGAAATATGAACAATCTAGGAAGTATGAACAATCTAGGAAGTATGAACAATGTAGGAAATATGAACAATTTAGGAAATATGAACAATGTAATGTAGGAGTTAAACTTTACCGCCTTAATATAAATATGCCACAACAAAGCTTGAAGATCTAGCAAGAAATACGGGGGAGAAGAGTGGGATAGAGGGAGGATTTAGAGAGAGAGAGAGAGAGAGAGAGAGAGAGAGAGAGGAGAGACAAAGAGTATGAAAGACAAGGAGACAACATAATTTGAAAATAAATATCTGCTTTAGAAGCCCTTGATGCCACATAAGCTACATAAGCCACAAACACATTGAGGCTTGAGACTTTGGATCTCCACGGCGTTAAGACATGAACCGGTTGTGTACACGATGTACCAGACAATCAATTCAATACGCGATGTACAATTCAATTCAATCATTCCAGGATCAACAATAAATGATGTGAAGACCCTTTTGTGTGTGTGTGTGTGTGTGTATTTTGCCGCTGCTTGAAAGCCATTCGACGACAGGAGAGCTTGGCCGGCTTTGCTTTACGCCGTATTCAATGGAAGAAAATAAACGCCTTAGATTTCATGGCATCTGTCGGTTCACTTCACTGAACGAATTTTTCAACACCCAGATTGTTGGCGTTGATTAAAGAACACGACGCTCGTATTACGACATAATTTAAATTGTTTGCTCCTAACTGACTTATCAGTGAATCCCTTAAAAAAAAATGAATAAGCCTTTTAGGGCGTAAGTATTGTAAAGTGCAGAAAACACCCCTGGTTTACATCTAACGACAAACTAGAACTCACGTTCCTCAATTTCTGCGAAACGCCATTCAATTCTTAAAAATTATTTTTTAAATGAAGTTTTGATGCTGTTCCGAGGACCAGCAGCGTTGATAAAATTTACTATTTAATTTGATTGAATGCATCCCTTTATTTACTTCCAATTATTCTATGTAGGAAGCCCACGAAATTTGTTAAAACCCCGATTCCCCATTTATATATTGATAATAAAATCTAGCGAAACATCTATGAAACTGTTGCGTCAACACACACCGGGTGAACATGCCCCCCCCCCCTGGGTGATTGTTCCGTTTGCATGCATAGCATTAGTCCCCAAGCGTTTAATGTGCTTTCAACTTAGTCAAAAAGTTCGTATGTTTTTGCTATTCATCCGTCCATCCCTGGGGCGCCACAGCCCACGAAGGGTTTTGGCCTACCTCACCACTTCCTTTCGCTCAGACCTAACTCATGCTTTTCTTTTCCATGCTTGGATTCCCAGTTGTTGTAGATCTTTTTCCCACATCATCCATCCACCTAAGCCTAGGTCTGCCTTTGAGCCGTTTTCCTCTGGGGTTTTGGTGATGCACCCTCTTCCCTCCTCTGTCATTTGGCATTCTCTCTCAGTGTCCTACCCAGCCTAGCCTGCCCTTTTTTATTTCTGCTACTGTCGTGGGATCCTGATGTAGACTGTTAAATTCATGGTTGGTTCGTATTCTCCATCCATATTCATCCTATGTTGGTCCATACGTGGCTCGCTGGTTGATTGTTCCGTTTGCATGTATAGAATTAATCCCTGAGCAATCAATGTGTCTTCAACTTACTCACAAGATTCGTCTATTTTTGTTATTGTTTGTTTATTTTTTGCATTACATAATATTTTTCCAAAAAATAAGTGTCCCAAAGTTGAGGAACGACTTCTTAACTGTGACTTTTACTGAATACTAAGCTGCTGTGGTACTTTGGAGCGAAAACAAATTAAAGCTCCTTACTTCATCTCTGGTATAATGTCTTGTTGCTGTTGTTGTTGCTTACAATGCATGTTTCAATTCTTCCTATGCGACCAATATAACCCAAACTTAACAGTGAAATCTTTTGAATAATATTACAATTAAAAACCAATCTTATCATCAGTAGCATTGCTAAAATGCATGTAGAGTAGAGCGTCGATTTTCTGAACTAACTGGGACTGGGACTATGGCGGGTACCAAATTTTTTCGGACACCCGGACGATCCGACGGGAAGATTGCGTTGATGAAGTCAGTGACCATCATAGGAAAACTTGTTAATTTATTTTTCTATAAACATCATAACATTGCACAGCAAATTTATCGTACCGCCGGAGTCAGCTGATTGAGATAAAAAAAACAAAACGGAGTGGACTGGATTTTTTTTCTTCTACGCAAATATGTAATTTCACAAACCAGATGACCGATGTTGAGAATAAATCTGAGGGGATCCAGGCATGTATACCGTAGTGTTACGAGTAAATGCCCCATTTTATTTCCCCCTCCATAGTAAAATCTAAAAGGAAAAGCAGGTGTTTGCGAAAAGGGGGCTCTCCATTTATATTGAATTAATACCACGAAACTTTTAAGTGTGCGGCTTAAAATCAGCAGCAGTCTATGCCAGGAAAAAAAAAACGTTGCATAAAATCATACGTTTGAATGTTGCATCAACCTATTCTAGTTACCGCATGTACAGTGAGTTCTGGACCGGAATCGTTATCCGGCGTTGGTATGCAAATATTCTATGCTATGCACATTGTTTACGATAATAATAATACTGATAATTGTATTTATTTTTAAAGGGGCAGTTTGGATAACTGAAGCTTAGGATACACGGTGTTTCGGAAAATCGACGCTCTACTCTTGGCAATTTTCGGAGTATGCCCCGTGTGGCAAATTGTAGAAGTTCGCCAATGGTTATTGTTATGGTGTTCTGTACCGTCATATGCTTTTGAAAATTAAATCAGTTTTAGGAATCGGCTCGTGTGTTGAGCAATACGCAACAAATGTTTAAAAACCAGTCTAAAGAAAAAACGATCTGGAAGCTAGTGATACTATCAGTGTTCACTTTAATGGTACTATGAATTTTATTTTAAAAACCAACATTAAAAAGACAGAAAAAAAAGCTACATCAACTTACAGCACAGCAAGTGAATAAGTACAATCCTCGAAAGATACATATATTAATCTACAATAATGTACACACACAAACATAAAGAGTAGAAACGTGTAAATATATCACGTCTTTTGAATGTCTAGGAAAAAACGACAACAGACAATTTCTCCCTCGGCTAGGGAAAGCTGCAGGCTCATTTATAGGGAGAAAGTTGGAGCACTCCAGACAAGAAATTCTAGAAAGTGCAACACCTGATAGAATTATTTAGAACACATGAGAATGTATTCGAACAAACCTTTCCCAGTCAAGGTCGGGGTGGGGTTGATACACCGCTATATATATTATTCGATGACGTCAATATCAAGAATAAAAAAAGGGGGGGTTAGGGGGCCCAGGAGTGGGGGACGCTTTCACTCTACATTTAAGTACAATTATGTCAAGACACCGTCTGTAACTAAAGTGAGTGCCTTGTAGTTTGGATATAGCGTGCACATAATTTGACTCAGTGTATGAATTATGTGTGTCTTTAGCGCACTAGGATGCGTATTTTAATGTATTTGGCATGACTAATGGGCATATCAGTTCCATTGGTTCATGTATTGACACAATGGCGTATCCAGAGGGAAAGAAAAACATTGATAGGGGTTAGGGGTCCTTAAAAAGTAAAACATTTCTAAGCTTAAATTTTTAAAACAAGTCCCTAAGAACAAGAGAATAGAGTTTAAATGAGACTATGCATGATGGGGCGCCGCCCCTGGACTCTGATATTTTGCATCTCTTACTAAAGTAACGTTAAAAAAAAAAATAACACTAAAATACAACGTACTATTTGTATCGTTTTTCCCCAGACAAAATTTATGTTTGCGGTGGTTTCAACGGAATGGAATGTATAAGGGCAGTCGAGATGTATGACCTAGCTACGGATCAGTGGAGCCCAGAGCCGAGCATGCCCCGTGGTCGCAGCGGTTTGGGGCTGGTTGGCTACTGTGGCCGCCTCTATGCCGTGGGAGGGTTTGACGGCACGGACAGCACGGTCAGACTGTCCACAATGGAATGCTACAGTCCCGTGACGCGTCAGTGGACTCGTCTGGAACCCATGCCTCACCCGCGAAGGTGAGAACTCTAAGGGGTTATACAAGGAATGCATGAGCTTCATATAGGACACGCTGCTCACGTTCACATTACAAATGTGGCATGTTGCTAAGATCCACATTACAAATGTGGCATGTTGCTAAGATTCACATTACAAATATGACAAGTTGTTAAGATCCACATTAAAATATGAAAAGTTGCTAAGATTCACATTACAAATATTGCAGATTGCTAAGATTCACATTACAAGTATGATAAGTTGCTAAGATTCACATTACAAACATGAAAAGTTGCTCAGGCCCACATGTCCAGTAACGTTATTAAATTCAAGATATACTTCAATGCTAATAAACTCTTTATGTTTTAAATGCTGACGCTTATGTTATACGACACTAGTTATAGAGTAAGAGTTAGCTATTTGAGAATTAAAAAAAAAAGAAATACTACTCTATCTATCTTTACTAGAGGGCTAAGCGCTGTCCGCGGAAGCGGAGCATCATCCGAGGAAATTTGAGAGCGTCCACATGGGGTTTTGCCTCTTCGAGGCGTGGCAGACTAGTAGGGAGGTTTCTCCCGAAACTAAAAAAAAAAAGGGCCACTGCATGACTCCCAACGCAACGGGAGGATCGCAATTACACGATGACTTGTTGCCGTTAATGGATATGAGGCCTGCGTGGCGGTCAAAACCCTTGCCGGTGATTTTAGCTACAGGACGTCCCCTAGGCCAAGGGGGGGGGGGTGGAGGTTCCCGGCGTGCTTCAGCACGATCCGGCGGCGGGGAGAACCGGCGTCGGCCCGCGTTAGGGTGTTCGGGGGGGGGGATTAAAGAGCTCACGCTCGACGACCCACCGACGCCCTCTCCAATGTGACGTTATTAGAGGGCTAAGCGAACAGCATCTACTAAAACCTTATAAACAAAACACTGGCTTAATGTTGTCAGATTGATGTATGTTAAAGTAAAACACTGGCTTAATGTTGTCAGATTGATGTATGTTAAAGTAAAACACTGGCTTAATGTTGTCAGATTGATGTATGTTAAAGTAAAACACTGGCTTAATGTTGTCAGATTGATGTATGTTAAAGTAAAACACTGGCTTAATGTTGTCAGATTGATGTATGTTAAAGTAAAACACTGGCTTAATGTTGTCAGATTGATGTATGTTAAAGTAAAACACTGCCTTAATGTTGTCAGATTGATGTATGTTAAAGTAAAACACTGGCTTAATGTTGTCAGATTGATGTATGTTAAAGTAAAACACTGGCTTAATGTTGTCAGATTGATGTATGTTAAAGTAAAACACTGGCTTAATGTTGTCAGATTGATGTATGTTAAAGTAAAACACTGGCTTAATGTTGTCAGATTGATGTATGTTAAAGTAAAACACTGGCTTAATGTTGTCAGATTGATGTATGTTAAAGTAAAACACTGGCTTAATGTTGTCAGATTGATGTATGTTACTTAATGCTGCACAAATTAAGAGCGTAAACACAAATATTCCTTTGCATCAAATAAAGCTTTTTTTGCGCAATAATTAGCCAGAGATAAATCCTTCGTTGGTTATAAGCAGTCATCCCTATGGCAAAACATTTCACTAGCTTATTATGACATGAAGGCATAATGAATTTTTTTTTCAGCATTAAATTCGCTTAGTTTGAAAATGTTTATGCAATGTGCACACTTAATCTTTTTTAACATATAAAATTGGTCCCTAAAGTAAAATAGTTATATTTCTAATTATGATTGGTGTAATAAGCGGATATTCAATCACCACGCATTTGTCTTTGACTATCTCAACGTATGTCACGAGAAATGGTTGATAGCTGGTACCGAGACTGGTTGATGGCTGGTACTGAGACTGGTTGGTGGCTGATACTGAGACTGGTTGATGGCTGGTACTGAGACTGGTTGATGGCTGGTACTGAGACTTGTTGATGGCTGGTACTGAGACTTGTTAATGGCTGCTGAATCTCTAGAAAGCAATTTCCTTCCATGGCATAAAACCTTCATTTAAATCGACTCATTTATTTATTTTTTTTTTTCAAATTAAGGAAGTCTAATTTTAAATGCAAGCCACGTTTAATACATTTGAGAGATAATCCCCTAGTGCGGTGTCGCTGCATTATTTTAAACTCGTTTATGCTGTACGATCTGACATTTGTGAGTACTTAAAAAATATATTTAAGACCCACTCAAATTCACAATGCCAGGGAGGATTTAGTTATTGAATACATTACAAAATATTCGGTATGATCCAAAATCAAGATGTAAATAGTATCAAATATTAATATCAATTTGAATAGGAGATAAAATATAGAATAGAATTTCATTATTCAAAATAATCAGATTTATGCTGCATACAAATCTATACCCACCGCCATTTTGTCGTAGTCCAAGTCCCATGTGTTAACAACAGCAGCCAATGTATGCAAATATCTGGCCAAAAGCATTGACAATGAACTTAACAAGGGAGGCCCCATGCAAAATCTAAAAAATCTTTTCAATCAAACGAAGGAGTTGTTGCGCTGACAGAATGGTTTTGTTGACCTTAGTCAGAAATTAATTCAGTGGTGAGATTTTATGACGTATGTTCATGAAAGGCAAGGAAGTTGTTCGTAACGTATCTTGCATGACTAATAGGTCATGTGGCGGTTACATGGTCTACATGACTAATATAAGGTCATCTGGTGGCTAACTGCTCTACAAGATTAATAGCACATCTGGTGATGACTTGGTCTACATGACTTTTAGGACTTTTGGTGGTTACTTGGTCCACATGAATAATGGGGCATCTGGTCTTTATGACTAATAGGACATCTTGTGGTTACTTGGTCCACATGGCTAATAGGACATCTCGAGGTGACTTGGTCTACATGACTAATAGGACATCTGGTGGTGACGCGGTCTACATGACTAATGGGACATCTCGAGGTGACATGGTCTACATGACTAATGGGACATCTGGCGCTGAATTTTTCTACATGACTAAAATGATATCTGGTGGTGACATGGTCTACATGGCTTATAAGGCATCTGGTGGTGACTTTGTCAAAATTCGAACATGTTTAATCAATTTTAATTTTATGAGGGAACTGCAGCTTTGGAAAACTATAGTGCTCCTTGATTTTTTGTCATGCAAAGATTTGAATTCGGGAACAGGGTGCTGCTCCATGAAATATCAAAAGGAAACCGTAATAAGCTACCCCCCCAACTTGGGTGTGTTTTCTGGTTGAATATTAAATTCCAATTCCACGATTCTATAGCAAAATTGAACGTCCCTTTTTAAAATCTTTATATTGACTTCGCTTTTGTTCTTGGCTGGCTGGCAAAATCTTCGGACGGCTCATTGACCTATTTTCCCGTCAACCTAATCGAGCTAAAACTTGACACATAGACTCGTTGGCAATGACAACACATTCCCTCAGATTTTCAGCCCCACTCCAAAACCCCAACCTCCAAAAATATGTTTTTGTTTGTTTTGTTTTTTCCTGTTTTTCAAAGGAAAGATGAAGGAAATATGATAACACTGATTTCATGAAATAAAATTCCCGATAACTGGGCTAAATGAGATTCTTATAATAAAAAATATAAAGCAAGTGGAAAATTAGAATATTAAATAAAAAATGAGACTTCCGACTTATTTTGAAGGGATTGTTTAATTCTTATATAAAAGCACATTATGAAATTCTGATCTAGTTTTACTGGCCTACAAGTGCTCTTGATGTGGTCATAATGTTGTCACAATATGCTCATAATATAGTCATATAGTTTTTCATTAGCGTCACGGATCTGTGCTATCTGCAGACAAAGAAAACAAAACAGTTTTATTGCTAAATCAACCACTTACTCATTTCTTTTAGAGAAATGAGTAGATTCAACTTATCTCTAATTGTGCCCCCCCCCCTAACCTGTCTCTTATAATATTTAACAGTGTTCCTAGTAATAGTGGTAACCTAGCTTTTCTTATTTTTAATTGTGTCCCCAGTAACCTGGCTCTTATAATATTTAACAGTGTTCCTAGTAATAGTGGTAACCTAGCTTTTCTTATTTTTAATTGTGTCCCCAGTAACCTGGCTCTTATAATATTTAACAGTGTTCCTAGTAATAGTGGTAACCTAGCTTTTCTTATTTTTAATTGTGTCCCCAGTAACCTGGCTCTTATAATATTTAACAGTGTTCCTAGTAATAGTGGTAACCTAGCTTTTCTTATTTTTAATTGTGTCCCCGGTAACCTGGTTTTTCTAATATTTAACTGTGTCCCCGGTAACCTGGCTTTTCTAATATTTAACTGTGTCCCTCGAAATCTGGCTTTTATTATTTTTAATTGTGTCCCCAGTAACCTGGCTGTTGAAGTTCTTGAAGATGTTTTATATGCTATTGGAGGTTACAGCGGAGACAGGACGACTTCAGCTGTGGAATGTTATGATTTCACGTCAAACTCCTGGTCAGTGTTGTGCCATACTAACATAAAATATACCCCATACCTCTAGTCCAACTCCTGGTCAGTGTTGTGCCATACAAACATAAAACTTATCCCTAAGCCCCAGTTCTTTCGAATCATACACCCTCATTCACTTTTAGTCATCGTAGAATCATGCTTGGACAAAGCCAAGTAGCATACTTGTATGCAAACTTAAGCCTGTTAGATAAGTAGATAAAAAAGATACTGAACTAACTCTTTAATGAACTAATGTTTGAGAGTAACGCTCCTTCGAGTTAATTAAACTTTAACACTACGAAGACAGTGATATGTTTTAAATTTGCCATGCTCATGAATTAAATCTTTTAGGGAAAGGTGTCATGTATTTTTTGAGCAAATCTTCTGTGGAAACTTGCATGCAAAGGATTAGATTTTTAAATGTGAAAAAAAAAGTCATAGGTTGCAAAGTAAATGCGAGGAAAAATATATAAATGAAAAGACCCCACCTTGAAAAGGATCTAATTTTATATTTTCTAAAGCTTTCAAACATGGTATCATCTTTTATTATTTGTTGTTATGAAAGATTCAAAATCCCCTGCACATTCGGTGTGCAAAGAATAAATTTAATACATGAGTTGAAATGAAGGGGGAAAAAATGAACATCTATAAAATAGACTCACATCTATAGAATAGACTCACATCTATAGAATAGACTCACATCTATAGAATAGACTCACATCTATAGAATAGACTCACATCTATAGAATAGACTCACATCTATAGAATAGACTCTTTTTTTTTCTATTGTACCTTTCCGTTAAATTATCAACCTTCTCCATATAGTAGATCATCTGAAATGATCCCTTTATTCTGGTGTCTGAAACTTTCCTCCCAATATCTGTCCCTCCACGACCCTCCCAGGTACCAGTCAACTCGCCTCAGCCACAACCGCAGTGCACTCGGCGTGTGCGTCGTGAGCGGTCTCCCCAACACTGCTGAGATACTGAGGCGCGATCCCACGGGCTTGCGGCCACCCCTGGCCCTGCGTGAATATTGACTCTAGGAGCTTGTCCACCACGGTACACAGATGAAATGACTGAAGTGTCCACTCTCCAGGCTAAATAAATACGACTACAACTATGAGCTCTACTTTGAAAAGAAATGTTATTTTTTAATATGACCCACCACCAACCACCCCCCCCCCCGGGGAAATGTGTAAGAAAATATGATTTGTTAATTTAAAAAAAATACTTAACTTTAATTGTTATAATATCTTTAAAAAGTTTTTGCCTTTCATTGATTACAATTAAAGGAACCAATACGATATCGTTTTGCTCGCTATACATTGATGATCCGTATCGTTCAGATTAATCTTGTTATAGTAGTTCGATTACAAATATCGTATTGTTTTGAAAATTGGCTGCTCCTGATAATAAGCCAAAATATACTTTTTGTTGTTCGCATTTATCGATATTTTTTATTTAATTATATTTTGTAGCGTCACAAGTTGAGAGTCTTAAATAGCACTTTACTAAACTAACTTTACATGGATATAAAATTCATTAAATTGAATAAAGTTCTTGCTAAATATTAAACATGTGCAATCTGTTTTTAAAGTATATTTCATCATAAAAGCATGACTGTTAAAGTAGAGATAAGTGTTAATTTAAAAATGTATAATAGCTTCAGGCTTTTAACAAATTTTGTTTTAGCATAATTTTTCATGTACTCCATTCCATCCGTGTATATTGATTAAGTTAAAATAAAAACTTTAAAAAAAAATTTTTTAAATGATATTTTAAAACAAAAATTAGGAATTTTACGGTTGCATACAAATAGCAGACGGTTCATCATTTATTATGAAATTAAGTGCGTTTCTAATTATGTAACACAGTTTCGGGAACAACAGTGGAAAAAAAAGTGTTTGTTTGTGTGTGGAAATACTTTGCTTATATTTATTAAATCCCCAACCACCTTTCTCTTTTTTTAATATTAGAATAATAAAAAAAATCTTTCCCAGCTATTTGAACGCATTTTTAAAAATACATTTTAGATGATGATCCAAGAGAAAGAATGTTTTTTTTTTTTTAAAAAAATTTTAAAAAAAAAAAAAATGTTTAAAGTTATATCGAAGTGGAACGTAATTGATCTGAAGCAAGTTATAGTAGTTTGAAAATCTATATATATGATGTCTTTTGTAAGCAACTCATGTCTTCTTAAAACAATTATGTCGAATGTAGGTTATATACCATTTATAAAATATACCAATTTTGAAAACCAATAAAAATGTATATCCATTCCTACAAAAGAGTTTATATTTTCCCTTCTTGACTTTGATAAAACTTGGAAATATTTAGACTTATAAATAAACGTGTTTTTTTTTTGGTTTTTCCTTTCGTTCAACGTGTACAATTATTTTAGTAATTGTTTTTGTGATGGCTACCTTTTTTCTTGGAAGGAATTTTTGTTATTTTGAAAAGTATTTTTTGTAAATTCATTTATTTATAAAGTAATAACACACCCGGTGAAGCGACTTCTTTGCTTCAACCCCCACCCCCACCCCTCCACCCAACCACTTTGTTACTTTTCGGTTTTCGCCTTCCCTACCTTGCATTAAAAGTTGATAATTAAAATTATTTACAGCCCAAATTTAAGCCCTTAAAATATATGAGGTCCCCTACAGCTGTACGGGTCGCAGAGCCCACACGATGACCTTAAGTCAAGTGGCACCTAAGATTTTAACTAGCATTCCTCCCGTTGCTCTCCATGTAGATGTATAATGATGCAAAACTAAATTTAACTTGGTGCAAAAATGCATTCTTGCATTTCTAATTTATCAAAAACTTTCCGAGGACTATAAAGATTTAAATGTCGAGACTAAGTGACGTAATATCCTTCAGAAAAAAAATCCTTAAGGGCCCCCAACGTGATTGAATTTAGTTGATGTTGGGCTGGTTATTTTTAGCGCTTCCCACCCAAAAGTCTGAAATGTCTTCATCAGTGGCACTACATCTCATATAGGACCTGGCCTGATCCTCCACATCATTCCATTCGGATCGATCACGCGCCAACCCCCAGCTGGTGTAAGTGCTTCGCTACATCGTCACTCCATCTTCAGTCTTGGTTGACCGGTGAGCCGTCTGCCCCTAGGTTTCTGCCTGTAGATCGTTTTTTTTTGCTCTTCAATCCGGCATCCTTTCAACATGTCCTGCCATCCTTTCAACATGTCCTGCCATCCTTTCAACATGTCCTGTCAAACGCAGTCTGCGCTTTTTTTTCTTATAGTTGCGACGATGGGTGGGTCATTGTACATTTGATGTAGCTCTTGTTTTGTACAGATTCCCCAAACTAATTTTCTATCACCGGACCGTATATTTTCCTGGGAATATTCCTCCCCATGAGTTGAGCAGGTTCTCTGCTTTTCTGGTAGGGACCAAGTCTCACTTGCGTCAGTTACTGCTGATCTAGTGATCGTTGTGTATATTGCCTTCGTCATTTCTTTTGAGAGGTTTTGGCTTCCTAGCAGCCTTTGTAGACTGAAATAAGAACGGTTGCCTGGTGTTATCCCTTCTTTCATCCCTGCCGTTATATCATTGTGCTCATTTATAGTGACCCCTTCGATGTTTGAAAATAGCGACTCTCTCAAAGGTGTGGTTGTTCATATTGATGTTGTTATCATTGCGCGTGTTTCGTGACATCATCATATATTTTGTCTTCGCTTCATTTACTTCAAGACCAGCTTTGACCGCGTCACCTTTAAGTTCCCGGAATGCTTTAATTATAGCATTGCTGTTTCTACCAAGTAGCGTTATATCGTCCGCGCATGCCAGGTACTACAGTGGCTGGCTTTATAAAGTTCATATTAGTAGTTGTTCTGTATGACCCCTCTGAAATTAGTTTTGTACTGGTTCCACTGGTGCTCAAATGTATGTTTCTAATACTTTATTCTAACGAGATGTTCATAAAGATACATGAATCTCTTTGTCTGAGGCCCTGATTAATTGGGACCCCCACCCCCTTCAAGTACTCTCCCACGCCCTGTACTTTGATTTTTCTTTTGGAGTTAGCGATAATCCTGTTTACTCCGGGTAGAGCATCGTACAAGTATTCCCTGTCTAACCTGTCATAAACTTTTCAGTCCACATAGAGTTGGTGTATGTTGATGTTGTATTCGTAGCATTTCTTCAAGAGACATCTAATAGTAAAATATGAAAGTTTTAAATACCCCCTTCATACATTGTCTGAAAGAAACATTGAATTTAAATATACATCACTATGCATCACTGCATTTTGATTTTATTATTTTTTAAATTAAGAGGACCCCTGCCCTCACTTTTGTTCAAGACTCATCGGATTCTTCAATTTCTGATATCCCCCTCTTTGACGTCGTTCAACGTTACTTAACGGGGTTGAATCTAATCATTTGACATCGGGCGCACGACAACCGTAATGAATTTAGTTTATGTATGGCACTGGGCGCAATAATGCCTCCCCACTCCCCCCCTTAATTGAAAAATTATTTCCCCTGATCAAATAGTCTTATCAAAACATTCAAATAATGGAAATGTACCTCTTGAATTTTAAATAATCATACATTTTCTGGTTAGGGATAAGCCATCGGGATGTTCGATTTCTGCACTACTACCCGATAAAAATGGCAGTATGCTTGCCCTGACAACCGATTTTGGAGCCGATATATCCTCTGCCCAGCAGTGTGCCTAGTGTTAGCGCCACCTTGGGGTGGGGGAGGGTTGAAACTTTTTTTGCTACGTTACCTTTCACGATATAAATTTGACAGTTGCCCGAATATGCTACCACTCAATATAAAGAAAAAATGACATCGGGTAGGCCAACAATAGACCTCCCATACACATTTTCTACGTCACTTGCGTGAGTGTTTAGTGTCAGGGACAAGATTCATTTTTACACTCCCCACCTCCCCCCCCCCCAGTCTGAAACTCATTATTTTCATCCATAAAATATCATTAGGTGCCCGCGCTAGTGGTCCGGGGCTATTTGCCCCTAAGTCCATCTTAGCTACGCCTCTTTCCACTTGGACTGCCCCCACCCCAAAAAAAAATCTGAAATCCCCCCCCCCCCGGGGGGGGGGGGAATTGTGGGAAAGAGACCCTGCTTGTCGCTACTCGCCTTGGTCGAATATTTTTTTTTTTTTCCCGGGGGAGGGGGGAATTGTGCGAAAGAGACACTGCTTGTAGCTACTCGCATTGGTCGAATATTTTTTTTTTTTGTTGAGGAGCAGCTGCTAAGCTATTTTGCTCAAGAGGGCATTGTCGATGCGGTTCAACATGACTTGTGATACAAAATAGATGTTACAGATTTTACAAATCCGTTCATCCGTTCACGCAGCGATGTTATTATTGTTACTCACTTTACATTTACCTAATTCTCATAATATCGTATTCCTACTCTATCAATAACATTTATCTTTACCAAACATTACTCTTAAATCTTGTCCTTGTTCCATAAATGCAACATGATCGCAAACATACCGCCCTAGCCATTTATCTTGACTGCACTTGCCATTTGAACCCTGTCCTTGCTTCATACCTGCAACAGAATCTGCAGGTGAAAACAGGCCAACTTTTGACTTCTCTTGCACTAACAAAATGTGCTAACATTCTGGCAAGCCATCTGCATTGCACGGACACATTAAATAAATCTTATATTGTTAAAGCCTAAAATTATATGACAATTTACACTCATTTACACTTATACAATTTTTAAAATAATGTAATAACCAGTCAATTTTTAAGATTAAAATTTTAATAGAGAAAACATGATTGTTGACGTCAACTAATCTAAGCCCCCTCCCCCAACCTCCTTGTCAACAACTGTCAAACATTTCAACCCCCCTCCCCCATAATTTTTTGTTGACATAATTAATTGACGTCCGCAAGTAGATTTTACGGTGGCTACCATGCTATAGGACATCTGCAGTTTGAAATAAAGGCAGAAACATGGTAGGATTCATGCATGCTGCCGCTAATGGATATGAGGCAAGACGTGAAAGTGGAAGCCTCTTGCCGATAAAGTACCATCCAGAATCCCTAGGAAAGGCGACTGCTTACGCTTTACAAGCAGCGTCATTGGCCGACCGGATGTCCCTAGGGCGTATTGGCGCCCGCCTGCAAGGACAATCGATCGGGTGCGGACGGGGACGGTACTGGCAGAGAGAGAGAGAGAGAGAGAGAGAGAGAGAGAGAGAGAGAGAGAGATCACCAGTGTACCACTTCGCTGTCCGGTAGCAAGCGCGGGAGGCCCGATAGTTGGACTGGGTCAAGGTGCTTAGGTAAGTGCACTAAGTGCAAACTGAGCCCCTTTACTTAATGCCATACATCACTGAACGCTGAGCAAGGTGGGATCCATATGCTTGTAAAGTCATTAGTACTTAAGGCTTATGAATGTGTCCCCGGAGCATACCGTACAAAGTTTAGGGAGCTGTTGTGACGTGAGGGACACACGCACTTTGAGTTTCTACGAGAATAAGAACGACTCCTGACAAAGTGGCTTCACGCAAAGAACATAGACACTGAGTTCAATAAATTCAAGAGCCTCGTACTGGGGGAGGAGTTCGAGAATTGTATTCGTCTTGGCGCATGGATACAAATTGCAGATCGTGGCGAAGAGGTTGTCCATAAGGCATCAGTGCTATAGCTGACGATTTCACCATCTCGCATCAATTCTCCTAGAAACTGTTGGACTGAAATCAAGACAAGCACTATAGAGCAGCAGGATCAAGTTATAGGACACCTCAACAAAGATCACATAAGTCTTTCGCAAAATAATCAATTCCAAGAGTCATTTGTGCCTATTGGAAAAAGAAGGATGTTCATAAGAAAGAGGACGCTTGTTGGAAACTCATGAAGAAAAATCAGAATATCACGCATTCTGCGGTCAACAACACAAAGTCTTCATTCTTACGTCTCGTTTTACATCCAGAAATACATTTTCAAAATCCCAAATGTTATACTCATTTACAAATGTTCATATCATTGTCCGAGGATTGTCACGAATCATCTAAGATTTTTATTCAGAACAATAAGTATAAGACTAGTTTTACCGACTCCAACAATGTTTGTGTTCCGACTGCGAGTCTTACAAGCTCGTTTATAAGATACCGTTCCTCCAAGAAGAGGTCTACCTCCAGAGGGCGTTTTACAAAGGACCATCGTGCAAGTTTAGATGACTCTACCCAGAGGTTTACTTCCCTTACACTAGCCAGGGATTCTCAAGGCTCTGACAAGAGTTTTCCTATCATGGTCCAAACTCCTTCATCAGACACTACTGATGTGACTCAAGATTTAATGCTTTTCGTATCGGAAATATGTATGTCACTACCAGGTGATCATTTTTTTTTCTACGACCTATCAAGGTTTTACGAGACACAAGTGCTTCACAGTCCTTACTACGTGAGGGTAAACTTTCCTTGTCGGAAACTAATGCTACTGGAATCAACATCCTGTTACTAGGGTTAGAGCTGGGCTGTATTATGTACCTTTATATCTTATTGATCTCAAGTCACATCTGGTTAAAGGACTTGTAATAGTGGGTGTCCGACCAACGTTACCATTTGACGGCATCTCATAATTTCTAGAAATGACTTAGCCAGTGGAAGGCGATAGACGAACCCTTCGTCACTCATGAAACTTGTTTAACCGAATCCCAGAGCTACATCCAGCATGTGCTTTTACCAGGGACATAAGTTCAAAGATCTCAGAAAAAGTGATTTCTCCAAAAGTTAATAAAGTCGACCTTGATATTGTTCTGTGAACAGCATTTCTCGCAAGTCTCAACGAAGGGTCAAATAATCACAGGACAACACCTCGGATTCAGCTGATCGAGTATCACAAGAATGATCCAGAAGCCGCTTACGTTCGAGAGAAAGCTTTGGGCAAAAAGAACAAGAACATGTTCCCATATCCTGCTACCTGCATATTGACATACTCATGAGAAAATGGTGACCTCCAGAAGAATAGAGGGTAGTTCATCAAATAGTTGTTCCTTCCCCTTTCCTAAACGACATATCGAATTTAGCCCACGACTCACCACTTCCAGTCTCACCACTTCCAGACTCACCACTTCCAGACTCACCACTTCCAGACTCACCACTTCCAGACTCACCACTTCCAGACTCACCACTTCCAGACTCACCACTTCCAGACTCACCACTTCCAGACTCACCACTTCCAGACTCACCACTTCCAGACTCACCACTTCCAGACTCACCACTTCCAGTCTATGTGGGATTAAATATTGGTGATATTTTTCTGTGAACAGCATTTTTCGCAAGTCTCAACCAAGAGTCAAATAATCACTAGCTACCTTACTCGGATGAAACTTATCGAATAGCAGAAGAGTGATCCAGAAATTAAATGGTTACATTTCAAGAGAGCGCTTTGATCCAGGAAGAATTTTAACACGTTTCTGTATGCTGTTACCTAAATAGTGACATACTTATGAGAAAATGGCGACCTCTAGATGCAGCAACTGATAAAGTATGGGCGGTAATTCATCAAATAGTAGTTCATACCCCTTCCCTTAACGACACACTGAATTTAGTCCACTACTCACCACCACTTTCAGCCTATTTCAGAGTAAATAATAAGTATCAATAACAAAATAAAGTCACACTTATTTTGGTCCATAATATGGAAAGACGCACTTGACTACTGCAGATCCGGTCATACTTGTCATATTTTACAAGATAGCAGATAAACATATTCCGCGTTTAAACATATTTAAACAACCCTTAAAAATAAAGTTTGTTTGTGTGTAAATCCTTTATAAAATGTTCTATCGATCTATTGTGAGGGGGAGTGTCTGAAAAATGGACAAAACATGTATAAAAGTGGCGCCCCTTATAAGAATACCAATTAGTGCCCCCCCCCCCCTTCACAAGGCGCGCAACAGCCCATATCTTTCACGCCCCTAACTACATTAATATTATGCCCCACCCGCTTTCACAACATAGATTTCTGTCTCCAACTATTTCAGAAAAACAAAAGAAAACATTACTTTACAAGCGCACTTGCGATATTATTTTTTTTTAAAAGTATCTCATTTATCCCAGTTATCGGGAATTTTATTTCGTAAATTCTATGGCATCTTGTGGCGTTAAAACTGATTTTCGCGGACGGGGTTGCGAGGTGGGGCTGAAAATTTGAAGGAATGTGCTCCGCATGTATTTCACCAACAAGTTCAGTCTCAGCCCTCACTTCAGACTCACCGAATTGCTTTGCGTCTTCACATAACACTGTGAATGTCACTAAGTTCATTCCTTTTNAGAGAGAGAGAGGAAGAGAGAGAGAGAGAGAGAGGGAGAAAGAGAGAGAGAGGAAGAGAGAGAGAGAGAGAAGGAGAAAGAGAGAGAGAGGAAGAGAGAGAGAGAGAAGGAGAAAGATAGAGAGAGAGAGAGAGAGAGAAGGAGAAAGATAGAGAGAGAGAGAGAGAGGAAGAGAGAGAGAGAGAGAGGAGAAAAAGAGAGAGAGAGGAAGAGAGAGAGAGATAGAGACAGAGGCGGGGGGGGGGGGTGAAAGAACACGGAGAAATAGATATAAAATCCAAAAATAAAACTGTTTCTTTCTTTGCTTCTATCTTCACTTTATTACCAGCTGTTACATTCCGAATCGAGATGCGACTGATTTCATGTTTTAAAAAGGCACTTCGGGTCGAGCGGAGAACAGCACTCGCATTTCGCGTATTTACTCTTCTGGTCTGCGGAGCACGATACATACTTCCACGTGACTTCTGGGTTGTCCCAATGCAAGCCGCCAGAGCCTTCAAATATTTGCGAATCGATGTCTTGAAGGTTGAAGTGGACGTCATAACCGAACTTGTTCCTGCTCGCTGTGGATATAAAAAAAAATGAATCCACTTTTACGGCTCCTATATATTTTGACTTACCAACATTCATAAATTGACTAATTTTAACTTTCATACATTGAATAAGCCACTTTCTTAAATCGACTTATCTACATTCATAAATTGACTAAATAAATCATAAAGAATATTTGAATGCAAATAATTTCTTCTTTGGCGTCTGTGACTTCTATTGTAAATTTTAGCACAAGGACCAGTGTTAAGTAAACTGGAGTGCTATCGACTGAAACTCTGTATTAAGGCATGGGGCTAGAGCCCGTTTTTAAAAAAAAAGTACGTTAGTATAGAGGAGGTGATTTGTCCCATAACTGGCGTCACAACAAATAGCCTGTACCCAGTGGCACAGCTAGGGTTAGTGTTGCACGGTACGGAACATTTTTTTTTTTTTGGCCGTCTCTTTCCTGAACCCCCCCTCCCACCCCCCGCCCCCTCCCACCCCCCTCTTTAAAAAAAACAAGAAACCCAACAAAAGAAACCCAACAACAGAAACCCAACAACAGAAACCCAACAACATTTTAAACAAACCTTAAAAATAAAGTTTGTTTGTGTTTAAATCCTTTAAAAAATGTTCTATCGATCTATTGTGAGGGGGAGTGTCTGAAAAATGGACAAAACATGTATAAAAGTGGCGCCCCTTATAAGAATACCAATTAGTGCCCCCCCCCCCCTTCACAAGGCGCGCAACAGCCCATATCTTTCACGCCCCTAACTACATTAATATTATGCCCCACCCGCTTTCACAACATAGATTTCTGTCTCCAACTATTTCAGAAAAACAAAAGAAAACATTACTTTACAAGCGCACTTGCGATATTATTTTTTTTTAAAAGTATCTCATTTATCCCAGTTATCGGGAATTTTATTTCGTAAATTCTATGGCATCTTGTGGCGTTAAAACTGATTTTCGCGGACGGGGTTGCGAGGTGGGGCTGAAAATTTGAAGGAATGTGCTCCGCATGTATTTCACCAACAAGTTCAGTCTCAGCCCTCACTTCAGACTCACCGAATTGCTTTGCGTCTTCACATAACACTGTGAATGTCACTAAGTTCATTCCTTTTCTTTTCTTTTCTTTTAAAAATATCGTTTATTTCTATGCAGAGACATGCACAATTTACAAAAGGATAGAGCAACGATAAACAGTATAGCGCACTTTAATAAAGTTGAATTAAAATTTGGCATTAAAAAAAAACAAAACAAAAAAACAACGAAAAAAACTCGATCTGGGTCAAAGAATGGATGATAAATCTGAACGTCGCCACAGAATAAATCAAAAATAAATCAAGAATAAATGGCTCACGAGTAGAAATGAAAAGATGTTGGGTGGAAATTTAAGGAGGAAAATTTAAAGGAAAGAGCCGTGAAGGACATTTTCTCCAGTTTTTCAACAACAAAACAAAAGCGTTGGTAAAAGATTCTCCCGTTTGAAGAACACTTAAAGCTTGAGACCAATCGACTAAGTAGTCATACACAAAAAATAACTACACTAAAAAAGAAGTACACATTAAAGCAACGGTTCAAACTATTGGCAGAGGTTGCATCTGTTTTGCTGAGGAAACTGTATACCTATTAGTGTTGCACTCGGACTAAACGGGTTTTAAATCCTGATGTGTTCTTGAAACCATCGTTGATCATGCACCTGTGTTACCGTTCATGTTGTCTTTCAGACCATGTCAACGATAGCAAGGCTAACATAAAGCTAGACTTGAAATGAATGAAACAGGGCTGGTGAGAGAATATGGATTGGGCAAGAGATTGAAATGGGATACAGTGAGAGTGTGTAAGGGAGAAGGAAGTATTTAAAGTGGCAGAGAAATATATAAAGAGAGATTGAGAGAGAGAGAGAGACAAAGAAAGGGGGGGGATTGAGAGAGACAGTGAGAGATATAAATATGTATATATGTATATATATATATATATATATATATATATATATATATAAATAAAGAGAGACAACGAGAGGAAATATAGAGAGACATAGAGAAATAGATAGAGAGAGTAAAGAGAGAGAGAGAGAGAGAGAGGGAGAAAGAGAGAGAGAGAGGGGGAGAGAGAGAGAGAGAGAGAGAGAGAGAGAGAGGGAGAGAGAGAGAGAGAGGGAGAGAGAGAGAGAG
>CAXITT010000154.1:679339-713543 GCA_964033795.1 Lymnaea stagnalis | reverse complement strand
GGGGGGGGGGGAATTTCTGAAAGAAACACTGATCAAGAGGAAGACCCGTACCTCGGTCAACAAACCACTAAGTGACGAGAGGTCAAAAAGAATGTAATAAAGATTGGAAAGATTTGGAAAGATGTAGAGAGGATTACAAGGGTCCGTAGAGCTTAGAAGAAACTGTTTTTTGCCAATGATCCCCGGGGAGATGAAAAGTCAAACATTAAGAAAAATATTCTAATATGGAACTAATTTAGATAAAAATGGTACGGATTTAATTTAAAAAAAACAAGAAACCCAACAAAAGAAACCCAACAACAGAAACCCAACAACAGAAACCCAACAACAGAAACCCAACAAAAGAAACCCAACAAAAGAAACCCAACAAAACAAACCCAACAAAAGAAACCCAACAACGGAAACCAAACAACGGAAACCCAACAACGGAAACCCAACAACGGAAACCCAACAACGGAAACCCAACAACAGAAACCCACCAAAAGAAACCCAACAACGGAAACCAAACAACGGAAACCCAACAACGGAAACCCAACAACGGAAACCCAACAAAAGAAACCCAACAAAAGAAACCCAACAACGGAAACCCAACAACGGAAACCCAACAACGGAAACCAAACAACGGAAACCCAACAACGGAAACCCAACAACGGAAACCCAACAACGGAAACCAAACAACGGAAACCCAACAACGGAAACCCAACAACGGAAACCCAACAACGGAAACCCAACAACGGAAACCCAACAACGGAAACCCAACAAAAGAAACCCACCAAAAGAAACCCAACAACGGAAACCCAACAGCGGAAACCCAACAACAGAAACCCAACAACAGAAACCCAAAAACAGAAACCCAAAAACAGAAACCCAACAACAGAAACCCAACAACAGAACCCCTACAAAAGAAACCCAACAACAGAAACCCAACAACAGAAACCCAACAACAGAAACCCAACAAAAGAAACCCAACAACAGAAACCCAACAACAGAAACCCAACAACAGAGACCCAACTGTGATGATCTGGAGCTGGACTTTATAAAATTTCTTTCCCCTCAACTACGCCTTTGAATACCCTGTCATATAATACCATTCCCTCCCTATGTTTTGCCCCGCAGTCACTTAGCACGAATGAGTTCCCTTGTGTTATCGCATTCCTGCCTCAGTTCGCTCACCTCCAGAGCGTGCAATTTGCGGTCAACCCATCCCACCGAAGAACCTTGAGGAAATGTATACCGTCACCCCCCTCATTTCTGCCCTGGAGACAGCAAAGCGGAGTAGCGCCCATTCGTTGTTATCGCATTTCTGAACCAGATTACTCACGCAAAAGCGTGAATTTGGATTTTCACCTCACCCCGAAAAACCTTGAGGGTAGGAGGTCAAACCCGCAACATCGAAAGTGATTGTCATTGGATGGAAAAACGTACACCATTTGAATCACCCAATTGAAAACACGTCTTTTAAGATCTGATCACTCAATTGTGAACGCTTGAAGTAACTGGACTTAGTACTTCACTAGCGAGATACTTAACTGCGACTGCTACCTAGAGTACTACCTGGTTTCTAGTACTGGACCGACTTACCTTGAGCTGGCGCTAGGGGATTGATCTACATCCTACACCAAACTACCTGCCAGCTACCAAAAGGACTTCGAGTTCCAGGGACTCTCACCACCACGATTTATCGCGGGAGAGTCATTTTCCCCATCGCAGACATTCCACGGAATCTACGACCGGGAACTCCGACTTAGCTACGCCTAGAACAGCTCCGAAGGCCGGAACAGGGGCACGCTTCTTGAACTGAAGGAACTCCCTTACTGTGTGATCCACCGAGATCATCACTAGGACTATAAAGGATAAGTCCACCAAGATTGAGCATAGAACTTGAGCAAATTTAGCACTTTTATGATGATACCGCTCGTATGTTAGGGACACTTGCTTTGCATTAATATACCTTTCTAATTGGGATGAAATCCGTTTGATGTATATATGTTAAGTACCAGGAGTGTATAAAGGAGGATTTTGTAAATATAATTATTCAATAAATACTCATAGCTATTTATCCTTTACTTAAGACTTCCGTTTCAGTCTATACTATATGTATATAGATAGGTGTTATGTCTGTGTGGTAATTTGGCTTAAATAACGTATCCCTAGACAGAGAGCCAAGAGGAGATCTCATACGAGAGATACTCCTCACTAATAAGTCATAAGTCAGATCACCACACCAACAAAAGAAACCCAACAACAGAAACCCAACAACAGAAACCCAACAACAGAAACCCAACAACAGAAACCCAACAACAGAAACCCAACAACAGAAACCCAACAACAGAAACCCAACAACAGAAACCCAACAACAGAAACCCAACAACAGAAACCCAACAACAGAAACCCAACAACAGAAACCCAACAACAGAAACCCAACAACAGAAACCCAACAACAGAAACCCAACAACAGAAACCCAACAACAGAAACCCAACAACAGAAACCCAACAACAGAAACCCACCAGAAAAAACCCAACAACAGAAACCCACCAGAAGAAACCCAACATAAGAAACAATCGGCACTTGGTCACGAAATGCCACCCCACGATAATTTATTGAAGATAAGCAGCCCCGAGGTGACACCCCCCTCTCCAAAAAAAAATAAATCAACCACCGATCTCCGCCACCCTTCCTTGACGCCTGTGACGTCAATCTTAACAATTATGTTAGAAACGTGATGAAAATAGAATGGTGTAACCCCACGGGCAATATAAAGTGACGACTGTGAAGATTAGACCTAACATGTATTCAGATTAGACCACACGTTTATTTAGATTAGATCAAACATATATTCAGATTAGGCCTAACATGTATTCAGATTAGCCCTAACATGTATTCAGATTAGCCCTAACATGTATTCAGATTAGCCCTAAAATTTATTAAGATTAGCCCTAACGTGTATTGAGATTAGACCTAACATTTATTCAGATTAGCCCTAACATTATTCAGATTAGACCTAACATGCATTCAGATGAGGCCTAACATGTATTCAGATTAGCCCTAACATGCATTCAGATTAGACCTTACATGTATTCAGATTACCCCTAACATGCATTCAGATTATACCTCACGTGTATTCAGATTAGACCTAACATGTATTCAGTTAAGTCGTATGCTGACCTTAATGAACAAACAACATCCCCTTGTACTTCATTTTAACTTTAAAGGAGTATTTGAAAAAGAAAAAAAACAAAACAATTATCAGGTTGTCTTATACCAGACAAGCCAGGTAGACTTACAGCACCATTTCTCGTTGCCCGCGACAGGACAGACGTCGGTGATCATAAATGTTACAGGGCTCATGATGTCTGGTGTTGAGCCCTCTCCGGGCACGAAACCACCTGTAAAATTATAGACACACTTCAGTCTTTGTCACCTGAGTGAAATTAAGATAACAGTATACGATGTTTTCACGTGGAATCAAACATATTCAAATGTCACCATTGATATGGGATCTGGAAAGAGATTATTTTTTTACTTAAAAACCACTTGTGTGTGTTTGTGTGGAAAATCATGATTTTAAAGGAAATGATTCTGACAAGTTTATCAATTAATAAGTCAGATATTTGATCCAAATAAATGGAAATGTGTCTTTTTCATTCATCGTAAATTTTTTTTTTATCATGAAAATGATTGAGTTTTTCGTTGTTCCTTAAAATTACTCTTTAGCTAGACACACGGCGTGTGATTGTGCCGTAAGAATAACTGTTGAGTTTTTGAGTGAGAACAGAGTCTTGGATTTTTGTTTGAATGGAGTTCTCGTTTTCCCCTCTACAAACTACAAGATCATAGACATTGCTTTGTCTGCAGCCGATTTGTCTTTCAATGGTTGTTTTGATCTTGCCATTTGTTTAAAAGAATACGTCTCAATTTTTTTTTCCCAATATGGTGGATATAGATTTGTCTTGGTTTATATGAAGTGATGACATATAAAGTGATAACTAAGGACCTCTATGTGACGTGTTAGCTAAATGATCTTTAAGTGAAGTGATAACAAAGTCATAAGCAAGGACTTCTATATAAAGTGATGATTATGGGCGTCCAAATGACGAATGAAATCTATGTGAAGTGACGAGCATCGACCTCTTGTGAAATAATGAACATATTTTATAAGTAACTTAACAACAATGCTTACCAATCGGTTGGAGTTAGGTGTACACACCAACCACAAGCACCATTTATAAAAAAAAAAGTTTCCCTCATAAGTAGGCTACTGCAATACGGGGGGTAGTCCCTCTTCACAGTCTGCCCTTGCGGGTCTCTTAGCCTTTCGGCTCGCTCATTTGCTCTACCATCGTCCCGACCAAGGCTGACAACTGAGTGAGCTATCACATTCCTTCCATACCGTGGGTCCACGTGTCTGGTAACCCGGCGGGGGTAAGAACATACTGCATCCTGTGCTTAACCCACATGCCGAGAAACCAGAAGCGATCACGATTTTATCTCTCTAGGCTCATTCAGCCAACCTCAAATTCTTCAGTGCAAATTCGACAACAATGTCTTACCCACTTGTTGGAGTTAGCTGTATACACGCGCCACAAGCTGCGCCACAAAACAAGCAATTATCACGAAAGAATTTTTCATTTGCAGCGGCAACGAAGTCAACTAAGTTCCATGTAAATGGGCTCGCTGTGACAATAAATAAACATGTTTAGTGACAGTTCATTTTCATTTTAATGCCATATATTATGACATAATATATTTTTTTTTTAAAAATAGCTTCCGTGATTCATGTCGTCAATCAATTCTATAATAATATACCCCATTATCTGAATTCGGGCATTTTTTAAACCCATTTGAAGCGGTGGAGCAGACACATTTAAAAGGGAGGTTGTCGTTGGATGTTACTTCCCTTGGTTAACCTATAGAACACTTCCAATGCTAGAGAATGGACTTAATTTGCTATGTGGACTATATCGAAATGGTTTGAATTTGAATACAACTGTTTCATAACAAAAGGTGAACATTATTTTTTTTTGTTATAAATACTCTGGTGCCTCGTTTTTGTTTTGTTTTTGTTTTTTTTTGTTTGTTTTGTTTCTAAATTTAAAAGAAGTAACCCAATGTATGGTAAACCGTTTTCATGAACAAATCTTTTCAACTGTGAGTCTTGAAAGCATAATATTATGTGAAACGCTGTTAGAAAAGAAACGTTTAAAAGCATAATATGTGAAACGCTGTTAGAAAAGAAACGTTTAAAAGCATATGTGAAACGCTGTTAGAAAAGAAACGTTTGTATCCTGTTATTTTTAGTATTTTTAACAGCAGCATTTTGTTAACAAAGCCTTTGTTACAAACGTCCTCTTAACACTTGAAGTTACCCGAGTTTCTTGGTCCACACGCACACCCTCCTCGACCTCCATTCTCGTAGTGAGTTGTGCTGGCACACGGCAGACCATTGTACCTCAGGACGCCGTTCGCGTCTTTCGTGCACTTCTGCTCTCCCCACACACCTGCGTAAAATAAATTACTTTTCCAAGACTTACCGTATGTACTGATACTGGTGTATACATCGTACTTTTGAGACCAATCATTTTGATAAAAATTAGGGCTGCGCCCTATGTACGCGACAGCAATTTCGCTTACTTATATTTTAGTACTGAGCAGTCATTTATATAAACAGTGGTAGAATCGTTTTCTCACTTGATCCAGCGTAGACGCGAGCTCAGGCCAATCGATTAAATAAATATAAAATGTTTATTAAAGCCATGCAGATTATGACGACTTCTTTTTAGTTTTCAAGATTTAATACAGTGGTACCTCGGGTTACGAACGCCTCAGGTCACGAACATTTCGGGTTACGAACAACAACTTAAATTTTTTTTGGGTCTTTTTTCGTTAAGAACGAATGTGAGAGAGAGAGGGAGAAAGAAAAATGGAGAGAGAGAGAGTGAGAGAGAGAGGGAAATATTTAGCGATGGAGACAAAAGATCGCAAACAGTACAAACGAAGGTCACTTGCAGTACTAACATCGCTTAGCACTAGCCTACTAGCATAGTTTTGCACGCGTTCGCAGCCTCGCTTTCATTGGCTTTACTAAACAGCAGGAAAATATTTATTAGCAGTGTCACTGTGTTCATTAGTTCACTCTTTCTTTAGTTTCATTGTTAACCACATTAATAATGAGTTCGAAGAACGGCAGTGGTGCTGCTAGGGAGCAGAAACGGATAACAGTGGAGGAAAACAACGAAATAATTATGAAACATCAAAAAAGGCGTTCGTGTGTGTGACATCGCTAATGAGTACAGCATGGCAAAATCAACAATCTCCACCATCATTAAGAACAAAAAGTTACTTTAATCAGTCGATGTGGCTAAAGGCGTAACTAAGCCGCAGAAGCAAAGACCTCAAATTTTTGAGAAAGTTGAAAAATCCTCTCTTGATCTGGATCAATGAAAAGCAACTTGCAGGACACGGTGTTAGTGAGGCATTAAGTAGGTGAAAACGTGGCTTCGTTGCTCAGTGATTTATAGTCGTAATTGTTTTGTACAAATACCGAGACTGACATATTTAAAGCCAGTAGAAGCTAGTTTGAAAAAGTTCAACAAAGGAAGTGGCATTCATTGTGCAATTAGGCACGGAGAGGCTGCAAGAAATAACGAGAACGAAGGAGAAGCGTGCCAGGTTGATTATCAGGGAAGAAGACAACGTTACATTAAAAATCTTTAATTGCGATGAAACGGATCTCGTCTGGAAGAAAACGCCAAAGAGAATCTTAATCAACCAGGAGGAGAAAGCATTGCTGGGGCACAAACCAATAAAGGACAAGCTAACTCTTCTTTTCTGTGCCGATGCCAAAGGTGACTAAAAGATTACGCACTTTGTTGGTCTACCTCTGAGACAACTCTCACGTCTTTAAACACAACAATGTTCAAAAAGCAAACTGCCTGTTATGTGGAAGTCTAATGCTAAGGAATTTACAATCATCATTATGGAATGGCTGACCAAAGTTTTTGCCCCAGTGTAAGAAGTACCTAGAAGAAAACAATCTGCCTCTTCGATGTTTGCTGCTTATTGACCATGCTCCTGCCAAACCATCGGGTCTGCAGGAGGATTTGGACATGGAGTATGACTTCATCACCGTCAAATTCTGCCTCCCAACATCACCCTCAGCTTCAACCTATGAACCAGCAAGTGATCTCCAACGTCAAGAAACTGCACAAAAAGGAACTCTTCTCACTTTGTTTTCAGGTCACTAATGACAGCGAATGGAGATTACTGGAAAAACCATTTCAACATACTCCACTGCATCAACGTCATTGACAATTCCTGGAATGATGTCTCCTTCCGTCCCCCAAAGTCTGTCTGGAAGAAAGATTGGCCATCGTGTGTACCAGAGAGATTAGAGTTTGAAGGATTAGAGGCAGACTTAGCAGCTCAAGAGGATGAGATTGTACCATTGGGAATAAATATGTGCCTGGAAGTTTATGGCAACGACTTGGAGGAGCTGAATGAAGACCACAGTGGAGAACTTACTACAGATGAGCTTGTGGATCTTAAGATTGAACAGCTAAAGACATTAAACGGAGAAGCAGTCGTCCGATGATAAGAAGCCAGGGACCGTTTCACCAGCTAGGATTAAAGAAATTAACTGCAAGAGGACAGACTTCGAAGACCCCATTGTGAAACGATCATCCAAACAAACGTGTTGCTAACAGAGCAGTGAACCTAATGAATGATAGCACAACGACCCAATGCAGAACGATTCTCCAGCGAAGCAGGCGACGAATTTGCCATGATGGTTCCTTCGTGCAGAAAGATTAACAGTTGGCTGCCAAGAAACAGCGACAAACAAATCCTGAAACTAGTGATTCATTAGCAAAGAAAGCGGCACATTTCTTATTATCTTTTTCTTTCTAAGAAACATAGACTGAGTCTTATTGTACATTTAATTTATTTGGTTGTTTTCTTTCTCTTTATTTAATATGTGAAGCACATGGATTCTTTGCGTTTTTCAGGTAAACGACAGTTAATAAATAAAAGAAGAACGATTCTTTCACCTTGAAACGGACGAGCTCTAGTTCGCTGATTTCATAGCTTCGGCTTACGAACCACGTTCTGGAACGAATTAAGTTCGAAACCCGAGTAATCACTGTATTAGTTAAATTTACGTAAGAAAGGGCAATGTGACACCACCAGCTATCCACTTGGGAACCTCAAAATAAGAGTGCGACGCATTCGCTGGGGCGAGTTTAATCATGATCGTTTTTTAAAGCCATAACTTCATCAGCTTAGTTGTACAATTTGAAACAGTTCATCGCGGTGCCTATACGTATTGTATTTAAGCATGGACTTTAGAGGAAGAAAAAAAACAGACATTATTTTTCCCTATCCAGTTTTCCTAAGAGTAAATTACAAAGCCCTTTGTGTTTATGTGTGAAAATTAGGCAGCAGGGGTAGGGGAACAACTTTGTTAGCAATTATTTCAAAATAGAGTTGTTTACCCATGCGTTAGTCTCTCCCCATATCCCCTCCCAAACCGACTCCAAAGGATAATTAAATTCAAATGGTTTATTGAATCTACTTAAACGTATAATAAAATATTAAACTTTATATTTATACTATTCTACAATTATACTATTATACAATTACACCATGATACGATTATACTATTATAAATATTGAAAGTAGAACATAAATGCGATAAAATAAATTATTAAAATCCCGGAATAAGGATTTTATATTTATACTATTCTACAATTATACTATTATACAATTACACCATGATACGATTATACTATTATAAATATTGAAAGTAGAACATAAATGCGATAAAATAAATTATTAAAATCCCGGAATAAGGAACTTTGATTTTTTTCTGGAACAAGTTCGGAAATTTTTTATGTAAGGTAAATTCGGATACTTTATTCGGTTCAATAAATGATATCTGTGATTTTTTCATGTTCATGGGAGGGAAAAAGTCCTTGATCACAAAAGTAGTTTGTTGCTAAATGCAGCAAAGTTTCGATGCACTCCCTGTATGAAATTTTCTAAGTCTTTGTATTTCTCGACGATTAGAGCATAAGCAGTAGATTTACTAGGCGGTGCAGGGATGCGAATGGGAAAGGGTGAAACTCTCACAGGGGCGGCACACACTCAAGGGCGTGACACTCTTACAGGGGGTGACACCCTCACAAGGAGAGTGACACCAAAAGAAAAATAGTAAATTTGCCAGGGCGCGTTAAGTCGACTTCATTTCGGATCTAAATTAAATATAAGAGCATGTTATCACCAGACCAGGGTGCCATAAGAAAAGGGTGCCACAAGACCAGTGTGCCATAAGAAAAGGGTGTCACCAGAACTAGGTGCCATCCACTTAGGGTAACACCAGAGCAGGCTGCCAACAAAGATGGCAGACTCGGAAACGGTACATGAGAAAGTCCGGAGCAGGTGACATTCTAAGCTTTACCGCACTGGGTGACACCAACCCCAAAATGACGCCCCTGTCCACAAGATAAAATTGGCGACTTGGCAAAAATGACGTTTATAAGACAAGACGAGATAATACGTTAGCTGCCGAGTTATTATAAGCTTTACCGCACTGGGTGACACCAACCCCAAAATGACGCCCCTGTCCACAAGATAAAATTGGCGACTTGGCAAAAATGACGTTTATAAGACAAGACGAGATAATACGTTAGCTGCCGAGTTATTATAATTGCATTAGTAATCAGGACATGTTGGTAGCTTTACAAGGGAAACAATCTTCACAAAAAAATCGAAAGTGCTTTTAATAAATTTTTATTTATGTCTGTTGAGTCTTCATTACCCCTAGATTTTAATTTTTACCTTATTCGGGACAATTTACCCCGGTTCGCCGACTGCTTCTCTAAAGAGAAATATTTAAACGTATTTACTAAAAGCTGCTGCATTTGTGGGTTAAAAATCTTGCAGTTGCACATTGATTTAAACCAGTGGTGCGGCTCTTTAACGACCTGAGTGCGGCTCGGCCAGTCGGCCACAAGTCGGTTTTGAATCCGAAAAACATGGTTTTTCAAAAGAAATTTGGGTTTTCAAATTTTTTTTGATCGTCGTGCTGCTGATTTTTGGGGTCTTTTTGCCGAAAGAGTTTTCCGACCACTGACTTTTTTACGATACAACCGAGAAATAACCACGTCTAACACTGACAAATCAAATAAGCGTAAAGTCATATTATATCAATTTCAGTAGCTAAATATTTTAAAAAAATTATTTTAATTAAAAATGAAATTATTATTGTTATTATACAAATATGAATATATTCTAACAAATTATCTGTCGCACAATAAGTCTATCAATCAGTTATTTACTGAAGAGCATCGAACAGACCAGGAAAATTCTCATCGTACAGATGTAAACCATAGCTAAATATCATTACTGTAGCTTTTCCTGCTAGCAACAAACTGTATTTAGCTTACTGAAAGTTATTGTCGGGCCCACGTTTTTATACCAGCAACGCAATTAAGTATTTTGATAACCAGTTCTGACTTCGTCACCATCCAATTACATGAAAATAAACTCATCCTGATAGTGGAGCCCCCTGAGGGTATGCATTAGTGCCCCAGCTCAGTATCCTTCCATTAATCTTTTAAATTGCAAACATGCATGCAAAACTTGCATGTTCAGTTTAGCCCTAACATGTATTCAGATTAGTCTTAACACGTTATCAGATCAGATCTAACATGTATTTAGATCAGACCTAACATGTATTCAGATTAGCCCTAACATGTATTCAGATCTGACCTAACATATATTCAGATCAGACCTAACATGTATTCATATCAGACCTAAAATGTATTGAGATCAGACCTAGCATGTATTTTGATAAGCCCTAACATGTATTCAGATCAGACCTAAAATGTATTGAGATCAGACCTAGCATGTATTCAGATAAGACCTGGCATCTATTCAGATCTGACCTAACGTTGAACTAAATGAGCAAACAAAGCCAAACAAGCTTTAAAGGAGTATTTGAAAATTTTTAACGTTCCAGGATTGGTGGTGCCTGGTGCCGTGCTCTCCCCTTCGACGAAACCACCTGTAAAAAGACAAACTTCAGTCTTTGTTACCTGAGTGAAATTCAGTCAACAATATATGATGTTTACACGTGCAATCAAACATTTGTAAATTTCACCATTGATGTGGGATTTGAAAAGAGATTGTTTTAACTCAAAAAAAACAACTTATTTGCGCGTACTTATGTTTGTTTGGAAAATCATGATTTTAAAAGAAATTGACATGAAAAGCTTATAAATTCATATATCAGATATTCATATGATGTTTCACCCCTCCCACCCGCCAACCAATCAGCTTGTAACGTGATTGAGATAATAAGTCAGCGGTGGTGACGTCATCAACACCTGTAATTATTGGACCGGTGTTGCGTGGCCTGTAGATTTCATCGCGTACAGGGACAAGGGAGATAATGCAACCTTGTGGGCTACAGAACTTATTTGTCAATTTAATGTTCTTTGGTAATTAAACCATTTGACATATTGTGATTCATATGTTGAAAAAGTTCAGAATTTACACTTGATAAAACCATTGGCAACTTTAGCGTCTCATGAGTTGCTGGGAAATTATATTGTGTCCATGCTATCCGCCTACGGCACACACATACAATTTCCAAATCCTATGTAACGGCTCGCCTATTACTGTACCGAATATTTGCTTACTGCCACCAGTAAAAAAATTGATGGCTCGCCCATGATTGTAACCCAATAGTTGCTCACTGCAACCAGTTAAAGTTAAAAATTGATGGCTCGCCCATGATTGTCCCCAACGTTTGCTCACTGCCATTAGAAACAAACTGATGGCTTGCCTATGACTGTGCACAATATTTGCTAATTTCCACTAATAACAAAATTATGTATTGACCATGACTGCCCCCACCCAAATATTTGCTTACTGCCAAAAGTAACATATTGGTGTGTCCGGTGATTTGGGTCCATCTTCTCTTATGGAAAAAAAAAAAAAAAAAGTGTTTTTTTTAAACTTTTAAAAATAACAAAAAAAAAAAAAAAAATCCCCCACCCAAATATTTGCTTACTGCCAAAAGTAACATATTGGTGTGTCCGGTGATTTGGGTCCATCTTCTCTTATGGAAAAAAAAAAAAAAAAAAAAGTGTTTTCATTAGACATTTAACGATAACAAAAAATAAGAGCGCTAGTTACAATAATAATTGTTGTTTTACATTTTATAAGTGCGCTCATGAAGCAGGTTGATTTATGAAATAAATTCTTACAATTTACTTGTGTCCAAATGGACTTTAATGTAAACGATGCATCAGTAGAAACATTAGACAAATGTTACAACCCATCAGTAGAGACATTAGACAAATGTTACAACCAATCAGTGGAGACGTTAGACAAATGTTACAACCAGTCAGTAAATACATTAGAAAATGTTACAATCAGAAAGATGTTTGACAAATTTTACACCCATCAGTAGAGACATTAGACAATTGTTACAACCCATCATTAGAGACATTAGACAAATGTTACAACCCATCAGTAGAGACATTAGACAAATGTTACAACCAATCAGTAGAGACATTAGACAAATGTTACAACCCATCAGTAGAGACATTAGACAAATGTTAAAACCCATCAGTAGAGACATTAGACAAATGTTACAACCCACCAGTAGAGACATTAGACAAATTTTACAACCCATCATTAGAGACATTAGACAATTGTTACAACCCATCATTATAGACATTAGACAAATGTTACAACCAGTCAGTAAATACATTAGACAAATGTTACAAACAATTAGTAGAGATGTTAGACAAATGTTAAAACCCATCAGTAGAGACATTAGACAAATGTTACAACCCATCAGTAGAGACATTAGACAAATGTTACAACCCATCAGTAGAGACATTAGACAAATGTTACAACCCATTAGAAGAGACGTTGTTAGATAAATGTTACAACCCATCAATATATACATTAGATAAACGTCACAACCCATCAGTGGAAACATTAGATAAATGTTACAACCCATCAGCTGAAACATTAGACAAATGTTACAACCCATCAGTGGAGACATTAGAAAATGTTACAACCCATTAGGAGAGCCATTATACAAATAATATCACCCTACTAGAGACCAACTGAAAGTGATTTTCTGATTTCGGCCGAAGCCGAAAATGGGCCGAAAGTTTTAAAATGACTTTCGGCCAAAACCGAAAAAGGACCGAAAGTTAAAAATGAATTTCGGCCGAAACCGAAGCCGAAACTGAGCCGAAACCGAAAATGAAATATTAAGATATTTTGAAATTCGTTCCCGCATACATTCTGCTTACATCGAAAATGATGTGGGGAAAATATAAATATTTACATTCTTTTTATAAAAATGTGATAATCGTAAATATTAATAAATAAAAATCTAATTTAGGGTTCTCAAACTCGCGGCCAGCGAGCCATTTGTGACCCGCAAAACGATATTTTGCGGCCCGCTACATGACAGAAAAGTTTAGTGTAAATGCGCCGGCTCGTTTCCCCCATTCTCATATCTATAACGTGACTCTCCGCGACGGTTTCGGTCGGATCTCACCGACTAATCTAATTCTGATTTTTTTTTTTAATGTCTCTATATATTTTTGTATGCCAGCTCTCTGGCAACAGTGAGTAGGTGGATCAAAGTGAATCCTAGTTCTTGAGAAACCGTAATGATGTTTTTGTTATTTATAAAGGTTGACCAGATTGTAACAGTTGTAATCGCTTTTTTGTGGATTACTTGATGCGGCCCACTCTCATTCAGACACTACCTCCTGCCCCCCCCACCATGATTTGAGTTTGAGACCCTTGATCTAATGAATACTTTGGATTTTACCATTTTAATATAAAACTAATTTAAATTGCTTTACAATTTTTTTCAAGTTTGTATGGTAGGAGAAAATTTGGCAGAAATTGGGGGGTGGGGGGGGGGAAGGGGAAATTAATGCAAAATATTATTTTTTTGAAACCGAGTCTCTAAAAAATGTGGTTCTAAAAGATCACTTAATTTGTTCTTAAAGATCGCTTAGTTTGTTGTTAAAGATCGCTTAGTTTGTTGTTAAAGACCGTTTGATTGGTTGTTATTGATCGGTTAGTTTGTTGTTAAAGATCGGTGAGTTTGTTCATAAAGATCGCTTAGATTGCTCTAAAATATCGCTTAGTTTTATCTTAAAGATCGCTTAATTTGTTCTTAAAGAAAGCTTAGTTTGTTGTTAAAGATCGTTTAGTTTGTTGTTTAAGATCGTTTAGTTTGTTGTTAAAGATCGCTTAGTTTGTTGTAAAAGATCGTTTAGTTTGTTGTTAAAGATCGCTTAGTTTGTTCTTAAAGATCTTTCAGTTTGTTTTTAAAGAACATTTCGTCTTCTGTTAAAGATCGCTTAGTTTATTCTTATAAATCATTAAAGATCATTTGTTTTGTTCTTAAAGATCATTTAGTTCGGTCTTAAAAATCGTTTAGTTTGTTCTTTAAGATCGTTTAGCTTGTTATTAAAGATCGCTTAGATAGTTCTTAAAGATCGCTTAGTTTGTTTTAAAGATCGTTTAGTTTGTTCATAAATGTGGTTTAGTTTGTTGTTAAATATCATTTAGTTTGTTCTCAAAGATCGCTTAATTTGTTCTTAAATGTCGCTTAGTTTGTTGTAAAATATCGCTTTCGCTTAGTATTAAATGACCGAAAACCTGAGTAACTTTCGGCCGGATGACCGAAAGTCTAAGTCGATTTCGGCCGAAACCGAAGAAATACCTAAAGTTAACTTTTCTCTCTCGGCCGAAACCGAAATTAGGCCGAAAGTTAACTTTCCAGTTTCGGCCGAAACCGAAACTTGGCCGAACGTGATAAAATTGCCACTTTCGGCGCCAAAACTGAAGCCGAAGCCGAAATTTGGTTGGCCTCTACACCCAACAGTCAGAGGAATTAGATAAATGTTCATGGAAAGATTTATTTTCCAATGCAAAATATGTAGGTAAAGAATGAGCCCATTATATTTACAAAAAGTCGGTTAGAGATTGTATCACTGAACACTTAATGGCTATAGATCTGTTTTCTGCTTAGGATTTGGCCTCAGTCAACGTGCACAATGTTTCTAGTAGAGCTCCAATTTAAGGGTCAAGCAAATGGAGCTATGCGCTTAGGGAAAAAAAGAGAGCACAAGCAAATGAAACTTATTCTTAAAAAGAGAAGAAAAAAAAACATATAAAGATGCACAAATAAAATAACAAGTAAAGAAAATTATGAGTGCAGTTGAAAATAGACTTACAACTACCACCAGTAAGTAGACCTACAGCTATCACCAGTCAGTAGACCTACCGCTAACACCATTCAGTAGACCTGCAGCTATCACTAGTTGGTAGCCCTACCGCTACCACAAGTCAGTAGACCTACGGCTATCACTAGTCGGTAGCCCTACCGCTACCACAAGTCAGTAGACCTACAGCTATCACCAGTCAGTAGACCTACAGCTATCACTAGTCGGTAGCCCTACCGCTACCACAAGTCAATAGACCTACAGCTATCACCAGTCAGTAGACCTGCAGCTATCACCAGTCAGTAGACCTACAGCTATCACAATTCAGTAGACCTATCGCTACCACCAATCAGTAGACCTACAGCTGCCACCAGTCAGTAGACCTACAGTTACGACACTTCAGTAGACCTAATTCCAATCACTCTTCAGTAGACCTACAGCTATCACCAGACAGTTGACCTACAGCTAACACCAGTAAGGGTTATGATGAAATTAAGTTAATATTCCCACTAAGGGATATTTTATTAAAAGCTGATTTCTACACTAGAGAAACACTTCAAATACCTTGTTTTTAAAAATTGTTCTAAGTGTAAAATGTAGTTTGGTTAAAAATACTTATTTATTGATGTGCTGAAAATGAAACTTATCTTATCTTTTAGGCTTAAAAACGATATAATTTAATAATCTTAAAAAATGTTGCATTACTTGAAAATTTCAGGTTGATATTTTGACAAAAATGTTGATGATGCTAAATGTAAATTTGAAAATTGCATCAATTTTCCTACTGTTAAATATTAGCATAACAATCAGCCAATAAGGTCTCAAGTAGACCTATTTAATGCATGTTTTTAAAAATTAATCTTTAAAAAAAATCTTTCCATGTATGAGGCAATAAAATAATTGCCTTTAAATTATTATTTCTTAAAAGAGAGACATGAAGAGCAAATGCGCTTGCAATGGCTTTGAAGATGGTAAGAGCTTGGACAATTAAATAGTGCAAGAGATAACTTTAGAAATGTTGTGCATAAAGCTACAGAAAATATCAATAATTATAAGTAAAGAAAATGCATGTTAACATTAGTTTTTAATAAACAGTGTCAGAATCATATGTTTAAATATGTTACGTCACCTATATTTATTTAGTATAATTTATGTTCTGTTGTTTTGTTTTTTTTTACTTCTCTTTATAATATTAGCATAAAACCTTTTTTTACATTTTTAAAAAAAAAATATTTAATTGTTTTATATGTAGGTGGGTTTATTCATAATACGTCCGTTATGAGATGACAGGGATACGCGCAAGAACTTCGAGGCTGCTAACGAAGAAACGAATGTCCGTTGAAACAAAAAGTAATTTTAAAATAATTTTTCTTTCGCCAGTAGGAAGTCTCAAAATGAACTTCATCCAAATCATTTGTCTTGGTGATGTCCAAGATTCCAGTTGATACCAGGCACAACGTTAAGGCAAGTTAAAGGTTCCGTTGGTGATGTCAAAGATTCCAGGTGATACCAGCCACAACGTTAAGGCAAGTTAAAGGTTCCGTTGGTGATGTCCAAGATCCCAGGTGATGCCAGGCACAACGTTAAGGCAAGTTAAAGATTCCGTTGGTGATGTCCAAGATTTCAGGTGATGCCAGGCACAACGTTAAGGCAAGTTAAAGGTTCCGTTGGTGATGTCCAAGATTCCAGCTGATGCCAGGCACAACGTTAAGGCAAGTTAAATGTTCCGTTGGTGATGTCCAAGATTTCAGCTGATGCCAGGCACAACGTTAAGGCAAGTTAAAGGTTCCGTTGGTGATGTCCAAGATTCCAGCTGATGCCAGGCACAACGTTAAGGCAAGTTAAGGATCCCTTGGTGATGTCCAAGATTCCAGCTGATGCCAGGCACAAAGTTAAGGCAAGTTAAAGGTTCCGTTGGTGATGTCCAAGATTTCAGCTGATGCCAGGCACAACGTTAAGGCAAGTTAAAGGTTCCCTTGGTTCTTCATAACAAAATCATCCACGGGAGACGCGGCAGCATGCAGCCCGTGTGCCTAAAGTAATAGCCGACATAAGCCATGAGTGTTCTGTAGGACATCTGCATAATTCTGGAGTGTCATCATGACACAACACAAAACTATAAAGACTGTCAGGATGCCATGGAAATATTGAAAACAAATTTAGTTCGCAATACATCGGTCGCATCAGCTGTGTCACAAAGTTCGTTTAATATAATGTCACAAACATGGCCCCCTTGAGTCACAAACATGACAGCTTCAGTCACAAACATGACCAGTTGAGTCACAAACATGACCACTTGGGTCACAAATATGACCCCTTGAGTCACAAACATGACCAGTTGAGTCACAAATATGACCACTTGAGTCACAAACATGACCCCTTGAGTCACAAACATGACCCCTTGAGTCACAAACATTACAACTTGAGTCACTAATATGACCACTTGAGTCACAAACATGACAGCTTGAGTCACAAACATGACCCCTTGAGTCACAAACATGACCGCTTGACGATGCATAAAAAAACGAAGTTGTCTTATTCATTTTTAGTGTCTTATAAGTTAATGCAGATTTGCACTGTTGCTTCACTATTTGTAATTATTGTGTCTTATAGTTCAGTGCAGATTTTCACTATGGTTTCACTATTTATTAATGTTGTTGAAGTTTCAAGTTAAATTTGTAACGTTACGCCCCATTATGGTGTTCAAGGAGTTTGAACAGGCTCTTGGCCCATGGACATTCGAAAAGGCAGCTAACACTGGTAGATTTTAAACAAACTACTGGTTAAAGTAAAAAAAACAACAAAAAAAACAAAAAACAAACAAACAAAACAATCAGTGCCCTATACAATTGTACTTTATTGCATGTATTGAATATATTCATAAAGACACAGAAAATCTACTTATGAAGGGATGAATAAATGTCTAACGCTAACCCTATCTGAACCTCACAGTAATATAAAGAGTACTAACACAAGTCTAAATTCCGGCAGCAAAATATAAAATTGAATAAGCACTTGACTTTCATTACTATTGCTGATAACTAACTATTGGATGGCCATATCTAGTACTAACTAATGGAGGGCCCAAACTAGTACTAACTAATGGAGGGCCCAATCTAGTACTAACTAATGGAGGGTCCAATCTAGTACTAACTAATGGAGGGCCCAATCTAGTACTAACTAATCGAGGGCCCAATCTAGTACTAACTAATAGAGGGCCCAATCTAGTACTAACTAATGGAGGGCCCAATCTAGTACTAACTAATCGAGGGCCCAATCTAGTACTAACTAATGGAGGGCCCAATCTAGTACTAACTAATGGAGGGCCCAATCTAGTACTAACTAATGGAGGGCCCAATCTAGTACTAACTAATCGAGGGCCCAATCTAGTACTAACTAATGGAGGGCCCAATCTAGTTGATTGATTACCTCCCGGGTTAGATCATGAAACTAATGGAGGGCCCAATCTAGTACTAACTAATGGAGGGCCCAATCTAGTACTAACTAATGGAGGGCCCAATCTAGTACTAACTAATGGAGGGCCCGATCTAGTACTAACTAATGGAGGGCCCAATCTAGTACTAACTAATGGAGGGCCCAATCTAGTACTAACTAATGGAGGGTCCAATCTAGTACTAACTAATGGAGGGCCCAATCTAGTACTAACTAATGGAGGGCCCAATCTAGTACTTAGCAAATGCCACGGAAAGCTAGTTACGTATCGCCCCAGTTCTTAAAGATCTCCACTAGCTTCCCGTGAGAGCGAATTGATCACAAAAGTCTGTCCCTGGTGTACAGCTGTAGAGAAGGCGTTTCACCTGAATATCTTCAAAAGCTGATTTCTAAAAATGTATCCGTACAGAACCTGCGCACTTCAACACAGTCCTTACTGGTGGTTCCCAGTGTGGATGGACATAGAAGAAAGTCATACGAAGAACGCTCTTTTGAAGCCATTGCGCCTAAATTATGGAACAGTTTGCCTCAATCTTTGAGGGAAATTGAAAATGATAGAAAGTCATTTAAGAACCATTTCAAGAGTTGTTTCTTTAAACAGATTTTTAGGACATTAGAGCGCTGTGAGCATGCTAAAATAGCATGGACACAAGCGCTATAAAAGTATCCAGTTCAGATGCGTAGCGAGGGGGTGGCAGGGGGGGACAGATGTCCCCGGGCGCCAGCTAGTTAAGGGCGCCAAAATGTGCTTTGATATTATTTTATTGATGAAAATAATGGGTTTGAGAGTTGAAAAAAAGAAAAAGGGGGCGCTTTAAAATGGATCTTGTCCCCGGGCGCGAATCTTGTCCCCGGGCGCATAACACCCTCGCTACGCCTCTGATCCAGTCATCATCTTCTTGTCTCTAAGGGTCTCCCTGACTGTAAGGGAATACATTAAGTATTTATACCGAATAGTTTCGCGTGGCTTAAATGCAGTTCGGAGTCGGCTTCTGTTTGGTCGGTACCTTGTTTAGCTAGTGCAGTGGTCGGAAAATCGTGAGCTCTTTAGCGACCTGAGTGCGGCTGGGCCAGTCGGCCACAAAGCGGTTTAAACTCCAAAATACATAGTTCTTGACAGGTTCTTGACAGGTTCTTGACAAGTTCTTGACAAGAAATTTGGCTCTCAATTTTTTTTAAAAATCGTCCTGCTGCTGATTTGTGGCTCTTTTGAATAATGAGTTTGTCGACCACTCAGCTAGTGACTCAACTAGTCCCGCTTGATGGAATGTGGTATACTGATAATGCCAGGTCAGTGGGGGTATATAAACAAACTGCACTACACCGTGTAAAATTAAGTAGACTCATCATCCCAATATTATGTAGCATAATCAGTGATTTAAAATGTATTCTTTACAAGTTTATTTTATAATGATTACTTTATTATCCAACCTTAATAAGTTATGATAGAAATCCTTATAGATGATATATAATTTGTGTTAAATTATATATATATATATATATATATACATATACATATACAGGGTGGGCCAATAAAAGTGAGAACATTTCGAAGCGTAATATTTTACGAGATGTTATCACTTTTATTGGCCCAAACTGTATATGGAGTGTGATCTGAGTTTTACATTATCCAATAGTTTGACCAGAAGACAACAAACTTACATTCTCAAGTGTGTGTTAATTTTTTTTTTTTTTTTTTTTTTTTTTTTTTTTTTTTTTTTTTTTTTTTTTTTGTTTTTATTTTTTTTTTTTTTTTTTTTTTTTTTTTTTTTTTTTTTGTGATTCTGGTTGGCTCAGAATTTTGTTCTTGACTCTGCTTTGCTCAGGCATGACCAGGCAGAGGAAATTTTGGCCCCGAGCAAGTCCGATATATTCTTTGCCTAATGCATTTTAAGAAATCTTAAATTAGTTTCTATTTTTAGTGCATTTGAACCTGTCTTTGATAGAAAGTCTTTATTAAAAAGTTTTTAAATATTTTATATATCTATACTGAGACCAATTCAGACAGGAATATGCCACATTTCCGTGACTTACCAAGTTATTTGAACATGAGCCATTTTCTTACTTTTACGTATAGTTTTGGTACTGTTCAATGTTCGTGGTGTTAGCAATTAATTTTTTTTTAATGATGCCAGAAAAGAATGCATTGTGAGGCGAAGTTGATGGGGTGAAGGGGGCAGATGGGGGATGGATGTCCTTTGGCGCCGGACTAGTTGGGGACGCCAAAATGAATTTTGATGGTATTTTATTGTTGAAAATAATGGTTTTCAGAGTTGAAGACAGTGTAAAAATTAATCTTGTCCCCGGGTGCCAAACTCTCTAGCTACGCCTCTGCCCATGGTGGGGATAAAAACTGTGCTAAGTCTAAGAGGGGGGGGGGTGCATAAATTTAGACTCACTCTTCCCAATTTTTTTTTAATCAATATATATATTTTGCATGAAAATTGACGATATTGACGCCCTCTGAATATTGCGACTAGGGGCGAGTGCCTCCTTCACGCTGGCCTGACATGAGGTAGGCACCCCCTCAACTTAGATTTTGAAGTACCCAGAGCTGCAGGGGGCATCGGATATTTTAGGGACCCAAAGTTTTGGTGTTAGGAAAAAAAAAACAACCTTTATCCTTGAATACAAGGATCACAAAACTGAAAGGTGTCAGAGGACCACCAAAAGTCACACGACGCTCTGGAGGTAGGCTACCAGCCAGCTGTGTTACTATTGTGCTATTGAAAATAATGTGTAAATAAGTTTTTCTAAACTAATTTTCTGGACGTACTTTCTAGTCAGTCTGGTTACAACACTGTCTCCTCCACAACCATGTTTTTTAATTATATTTTCCACTGTATTTGTAGGACTATTTAAATTTAATAAATTTTAATTATTCCTAGGTCTACTACGTGCTTCTTATTTCGAACACCTTTTTGTATTCATCAGAATACATTCCAATTCCCTTTTTGGCCCATACAAAAATAATATATAACTAAATTTTAATTAAATGTATTTTATATGTAGGTAAAGCGAATGCTGATCATTATTAATATTAAAATGTAAGTAATATTGCTATTCAGATAATCCAATTTCTGATCAAGCTCAATTCTCGGTAAATAGGGTCACCTACATTCACAAAATGGCGATTCCCTGTTCAATTGTAGGTACTGTCCATGGTGGTTTAAAACGAACTACCCATGTCATATCTTATGACATATAACTGCATTTTTATTCAAAAAGTAATAATGGGCAGACTTAGTATAAGTCCATAGATATAAAGGGACGATTTATCAAGGGATGGGGAATTCTAGTTAATTTATTGCCTAACTAAGCCGCTAATCCGACCTGAAACTAAAATACTAAAACCTAAATTAAATGTTTACACTATCACTAACTTACTGATTCGTAATATTTAGACTTAATTTTATAATTAAGTTAGTAACTTGAGAGTAATTACCAGCTAAATCTGAGGATGAATGCCACGGCGTCTTTTGGGTGTTTATTATAGTTGGTGTGAATTAATTAGGGTTTAAGTTTAGGCTTATACTTATGGCTATGGCTTAGGTTAGGTTGAGGGATCGATTTAGGGTTCAGGTTAGGCATAGGGATCGATTTAAGGTTCAGGTTAGGCATAGGGATCGATTTAGGGTTCAGGTTAGGCATACTGAGGGATCAATTTAGGGATACATCCGTGAAATTCGATAAAATAGTGGCATTCGTCCTCGTAATTTACCTAACTAAATAAAATAAAACGAAATTAAGCGCTGTATAATTCAGTATAAGTTAAGTTAACAGAAAATTATCATAATTTAAAATATCTACCCGACCTGGATTATTAATGTCAAATTAAAGTATTGTTTAAATGCCTTCTTATTTCATTCTAAAACACAAGTTAGCAAATATTTTGATGTAAATATTGGTAATAATTGAATATTTCCTAAATATTGGCATCTTCCACCATTAAAAAGGGTAAAACGTTTTCTGCCTATTATAAATGCATTTAAATGCAGTTTGTGAATGTGAGAACATTTCCACCATTGTTAATGTTATAAAATCTTTTCCCATTATGGCATAATATTTTGTGATGTCCCAATAACCAGATCAATAAATTTAAAAACATTTATTTTTTACTTTTTCTTAGCTATTTAAAATAAAAAGCTAGGTACCTAGTTAACTTAGACAAAAATTGAAATTTGTCAAACACTATTTCATATAGGTAATTCAAACCTGTTCAATTTATGTAGATGGATACTTTCAATTTGCTCACACGCTCATCAGATGAGACCAAACAAGTTTCTTCAAGTTTGAGACAAATTGGCTGTTGTGAAAGATGTATTCTTAGAAACCTAGGAGAATTAAACCCAACTTCTTACAAGTCAACACCTCAGGTAAAAGTAAAACAAATAATCATAACTAAATGTAAAAAAAATCGTATTTAATAGTAAAAAAATTAAGCATATTTAAAAGTAAAAATATAATCGTCTTTGAAATAATTTTGGTCAGGATGTCAGTAGTAAGAGTGGGTGTGCACTTATCAAGTTACCAGCCTGTCAGGTTGATTAAAATTAATTTAGACTTAGAAATTTAGAATTAAAATATGAAAGTCATTTTTCTTTATTACAAAATAAATTGAGTTAATGATATAAATTGGAAATATATTTTATATGTTACATATATGTTTTTTTTCTCCAAACATCTCTTTTAGGAAATAGAAAGAACTTTATTGCCTGAGGAACTGTGGTCTTCCTCATCAGTAAACCAATGTCCATGTCCGAGTTGCCTTGGCATTCTCCAGCAGTTTGCAGATGATGACTATCTACTAAAGGTACAAAATGTGTTTCAAAAATCCTTTGGAACTGTTTTTCTAAAATTGTATTTCAACCACTATAAAGCCATAGCCATAGCAAAATAGGTATTCAAATAATTTTTGTATTTTGCAGATTCTGTCAAATGTGCAAAAGGATGGCTATCAATTCTCAAATTACCAATGTTCGCTCATTTTGCCAGTGTCACTACTTGTGCGTCAGAAAGCTTTATTTATATTCTTGCAAAATAAATTTGGGTAAGCTTTGACTTGTTAACTGAAAATTCTATTTTTTCCCACACTGGGGTGAATAAAAGGTAATCTTCACTCTTTTGTGTGAAGATAAGGAATGGGTAGCTTGTGTATAAACTATTTAATGTGTATTATTTCACAAGTTATTCTTGATATTATTTTTTAACAAAAGTATTTTTAAAAATGTAAAACAGAATTTTTCTTTTAATGTTCACAGTAAATATTTAAAAAAAAATTTTTTTTTACTCATTAGTGCACATGATCTTTCTGTAACATTTTTTTGTTCTTGTTTATTCTGATTATAGCAACACATATAAAGGTCATGAAACAAAAATAGCATCAGTGAAAGATGTTTGGAAATGGAGTTGTGGCTTTAGACTTGGTCAGCTTTTGGGAGCCAACTTTCAGAACAGGGTTTGGGATTTTTGGCTGTTATCAATAATTTTGAAATTGCGAATAAAGGAATCTCAAATTGCTCGCTCTAGACAGTGATTTACTACAATAGTGATTTAATATGGATATGCTGTAAAGATCTTTTTTACTGTTTACTTCACCATTAGAAAATGTTACTTTCTTCGAGTAAAATTAATAATATTTGTTTAAAATTGTGATTTTTTTTAAAAATATGTATGGAATTCCTTTTTTTGTTCTTTTCTGCTGCATTCTCATTTAAAAAATAAAACCAAGTTATATTTTTTTTTGCACATTTTAGAGTGAGTTTGACATCCTGATGACATTCACATACAAGGACTCTGATAAAGAATGTGCATTTCTGTAAGTTAAAAAAAGCACTGACCTGATTTTCAAAACACTGCACATAAAAAAGAAAATTACAAATTGCTTTGTTAAACAAACCTGTCTATTGAGATTGTTTTTTTCTCTTTCTTTTGTTAAGGTAATGTCTCTTGTTATTTATATTTTAAATTTTCCCTTTATTTCTCCATTATCAGCTTAGATCATTTGCCAGACACATTTAGAAAAAGAAAACAGAGAAAGGTAATTAGTTTATATTTTAGCAGTTGAATAAAAGAGATGCTGCTTTTTCATCATCTTAAATCAAGTTAACTCTTTCGCTGCGGAACAAGGTACACTGCGTTCATCCCCCGTTCTCAAAAGCTCGGACAAATGCGCTGCGCGTTGTTTCAATATCATGTTTGTTTCTTTGCTATTTCTTGATTAAACTTTTTAAGAGCTAATTTTAAATAAGACGCTTAAATAGAAGAGTGGTACTTCATTGTTTATAAGCGAAAACAAGGTTTATTTGTTGTCATTTGAAGCATTATTTTAATGATTTTCTTCGGTATTTTTTTCTACTGGAGCTATGGCTACCCTAGGTCCTAGTAGGTGAGTTTCCTTGACGATTAACAGCTAAAAATGCTTTGAAATTGTTTTATACTATTTCTTTTGATAGTGAAGATGTTTAATATTTAGATCCATCATATTATTCAGATAATAGTAGTTTTAGAGGATTTTAGAGATAGAAGTGAAGATGAGGTATGCCTACATTATAGGATTTGGGAAATAATAGTTAACCATATAATGATTTAACATTTTATGATTCTTTTCTGTAACTTATTTTATTTAAACTGAAGAAATACATTTAAAAACATATAGTCCTTTTAATTATCTTTCATTTGATACCAAGTTTTAGTCTTATAAACCAAAAAATAATATTTTACATATTTTTTAATAAATCCAATCTCTCTCTCTTTTTTGCTCTTCGAAAAATACTGTACATTTTTTCGATAAAATTATTCCGCAGCGAAAGAGTTAAGCATTTGAACGAAACAATTGTTTTTCTATAAGGAACACAAAACTAAAGATGTATCTATGCAGAATATGCTTAGAAATAATAACACTACTATATCCTAAAATGATTTATTTTTTTTATTATTTCCCTTAGTTTTTTTATTCCTATTTGAATTTCGACTTTTGTTTTTTCACCCAAGTAGGTGTTGCGTATTGCAATCAGCAATTAATGGAAGGATTAGATTCATGGTTTACACAATTTGAAAAAAAAAATTTGTTTATGACATACGGGTAGTTATTAATTTTTTGTGTAATGTTTAACCCATGCAGTCAGTAAAATTTATGTTCAAATATTAGAGTGATGAATATGTTTTGCTCTATTGTTTCACAGTTTGGCTTTGAGACATTTACAAGGGCCAATGTTGCTAAAGCCCTCGACAGCATGAGTGATTCTAAGCTTGAAGAGTAAGATACTTGCTTGTCTATTACCTATATACCCTGTTAAATTTAATTGTGTGAAACGCTGCATTTTTTTGTTGTTGCCCACTAACATTTCTAAAAATTGTAAGCTGAACATTTAAAAACTTTTCAGCTGTGTTACATGCCCACCGGCTGTTCCTACGACCGAATGTGTCTGTGATGTATCCTGCAGCCATGATGCTGTTTTCATAGCTGGTGAGTTACATGTAAACCCAACAATTTTATTTTAGGTATTTTGGGATGAAATCATTTTGTAAGATTATTTTGTTTCACTCTTTCCAACAGGCTTCTTGATGTAGACACAAGATTAAATAAAAACACTGGCAAAAGGAAGGAATTCCATTAAAAGTTTAAAAAAAACTTTACTCCATTAACTTTCGGCTCTAATGCACAATATGATGTTTATTTATGTCACAGGTCGTTACCAGAAGTACAGCCGAGAACTGAGCCAAACACCTTGGATGATTGAAGGGAAACGAATCATGGAAGGATCTGTGCAAGAAATAATTTGTGAACCTATCATCGAAACCTTCAAACCAACAGGTAAAAATTAACTCACAATGGTAACCATATTCGTGTTATGACAAAATGTTTCAGACTGTTCCCATTCAGATTAGGAAAAACACAAAAATGCTTATTTAGTTATTTGCAAAGCAAATTTTGCCAGCATTTTTTGTCTATTTTGTTTATAACTTGATGAGCTTTAGAATTTAAATTTAATCCCAGTTTATTCTCTCACTTGTTTACACTCTTATATTACATCAATTAGACCATGGTTTAGTTCCTGTTTACAAGAAGTAAAGGGATTTGTAAAAAATTGCATTTTTCTTTAAAGATGTGTTATTTCTTTTCCATCTTAACCACAGATCATCGCCTGTCCTCCTCTGGAAGAGAAGATGTGGATGTGCGAATGTTGGGGATTGGTCGGCCATTTGTTGTTGAATTAATAAACCCACATTGTGTCAAGTTTTCCAAAGAAGATTTAGTCCAACTTCAAAAAGTACTGCTTCATTCATCTTGCATCATTATTATAGTTTTTTTTCTTTGGTCTTTAAGAATTTAATAAATGATTTAAAATGAATAGTTTTAAAATTTTGCAACCCATCCTTTAAGTTGAAAAAAAAATGTATATATTTTTCTTACAGAGGATCAACTCAGTGTCAAAAGATGTCAAAGTGAGAGATCTACAGATTGTGACTAGGTAAGTTTTTTTATCAACTTGCATTGTATTATGTAGCATAGTCCCAAAATGTGATGATTTCAAATAATCTATTCCTAAACTGTGCAGCGTGTCACCCTGGTGCTCTGTGGCTAGCTTACAGGGGCAGCAGTGAAAACCTTTGGTTCAAATATGTAACATAATACCTTTTTGCATTAACTGTCTTGGAATTCAATATACATTTCATCTATACTTTTTGAACTTAAATAACCTAAAAGTACTGGTAGGCCTGTGTACTGACTTTGAGCACTGTTAAAAAAAAAAGCTGAAAAAGTTTGAGGGCCACTGCTAATAAATTTCTGTATTTTACATTGATATAAACAAAAATCATTCCTCTGCTTTTATGTATTTTAATAAATTTGACATACAGTTGATGTAAACATCCTTTCTTAGGGAGGACACCAACAACCTGAAAGAAGGAGAAATCGATAAAACCAAAACCTACAGTGCCACATGTTGGTGTGAGAGAGAAATAACTGACAAAGATATGGAAATGCTTGGTGGAATTAAGGTTTGTTTTTTAACCTTTGTAAAATAAATTGTCACACGAAAATATTTAGATAAATTTGTAAATTAAGTAATAAATTGTCACACCAAAATATTTAGATAAATTTGTAAATTAAGTAATAAATTATCACACCACAATATTTAGATAAATTTTTAATTTAATTAATAAAATTATAACTTTTGATACCTTGAACAAAAAAATATTTATAATGTTAAGCCAGAAGGAACATGCCATAGTCACCCATTAGGTGGTCAACTTTGTTATATGTTCTATACTAACTATTTAATATTTGAAAATCAATTTTTTTTTGTTTGCCTTTGTGAGAACTTATTTTAAAAAATGTTTACTTGTTAAAGGAGAAAGTTTTTCCAAGCTTATGACTAAAATTTTCATGTATTAAATTTTACACCCAGGATCTGACCTTACAACAAAAGACACCACTTAGAGTTCTGCACAGGAGAACAGCTGCTACCAGGGAGCGCATCATTCATTCCCTTCATGTGGACAAGCTCACAAGCTGCAGGTTCAAACTGCAGCTTACCACACAAGCAGGAACGTATCCTTACACATGAATTGCATCTTGCACTTTGCAGTTCCAAAAGATAGAATGGTTTTAACACCTAAAATTGATGATTGGCAAGCTTTTTTTTTAAGTTGTAGTTTTATATAGATTGATGTTTTAATCTGTGGTGGAAAAAATCTTGACTGTTGCCTTTATTAAATACATTAACCAGCTGTGACACATTTTACCAAATAGCTTCTTGGTTGGAAACACAGTCATTAGTTTTAAAATAACTAAAATGCTTTTTTATTAAATGTCAAATAAAACACTATAATACGATATAAGAAAGTTCTTGCCTAAGCACAATTAGAAATAACTACAGGATATAATTTCTTTTCATACGAATTTGAAAATTGAGTCATTTTTATTCATTAAAATTTTCTAATATTTATCACTCAATTTTATAACTGAAAAGCTTATTTTTAAAATTCTATAACCAAATAATAGCTATGTGAAAGAATTTGTCCATGGAGATTTTGGTCGTACTTCACCCAACATGATCGAACTTTTGAAAGCTGAATGTGATATCATAGATTTGGATGTGGAGGTAAACTAGTAAAATGATTTCTTTTTAACTTTTAAATGCAATGTTTTTAAATATTTTAACATTTAAAAACAATATTCATTGTTTAAATCACATATAATTTTTATGAACTATTAAAGAAAAAACATTAAACTTTATTATAATTGTGCTGCATGATAAGATCTGAAAACACTTACATTTTTTGGTCACATTAAATGCTAATTCAGAGAAGGCATATCAGAAACACTGGTCTAGAAACTGAATATTTTGGAAATTTCTAACAGATAAAAGAAAACGTGTGTCCTGCTGTAAATGGGGATTTTTTTTTTAATGATTATAACAAATTTTTAAATAGAAATTTAACAGGTGCTGTGTAATTTTATCTTCCATTGTGTCTTCCATTGACAATTTCAGTCAGTGAATGTGGAATGGCCACCACTGATTGACCCAGTGCAATCAGACAACCGTAACTTGGATGATGAGAGGAACTCGCAGGACAGCCAGCCCCTTTTGATTGACAAGTGTGTAGACAAGTTGCAAAGCAGTATTAGTGTGAATGGTCAAAATGGTGCTGTGTTGGAAAAGTTGGCAGACAAACAGCTCATAACTGGTGAAATGAAAATAGAATAGAATGTGGTGTCAAGACTGAAATCAAGCATGAAAAGATAATCCCAGATAATATCATGCTAACTACAAACAGTTCCCCAAATATGGAAGCTTTCACAAAAGGTGGAGATATGGGTTTTGTGGAGTGAAAAATGTCCATTAGTTTTAATCATTGTTGTCAAAGGACAATTTTTGATTTAGCAGACATTAAATATTTTAACAAAACACTTCTTTAATATTTTTGTTTCTTTTTCAATAGATATAACTTGTTCATAATTTTAGAAAAGATCAAAATAACACCATGAATATGATGAAAATATGATAAATTTAATATAGCAAAGTTCAAATCAACAAATATTTAATATGAAAACAAAAAAAATTTAAAAAGAATTCGTTAGTTTATCTTTTTTAATTGAGAGACAGATTTGTCCAAGATTTCCTTAAAACAAGTCATTTTTATTTAGTAAAAAGAATGAGAAAAAAAAAATTTAACGTTGAGCACCACACCCAAACACATCACAGGAAAGATCATTTTATATATTCTGAAGCAGCGTAACTTAGAATTTCCCTTTACACACATAAACTTGACAAGAAATCTCACACACATAAAATTGACAACTCACAATTTTTAAAAATTCTTCATTGAAATCATTAAATATATTGTTACAAGAAATGACTTGCCTCAATTCTAAATATATCCCTATTTAATATCGTATCCACTTCTTTCTGTCTTAGGCACTTCTGCTTTGTCTTTCTTAACTCTTGTTGTGCTGCATAGGTACAACTGTACCGTAGCTTTTGCAGTTTTAAATTGCTACTACTTTTTTTTTCTACAACATTTGTATAATCAGCATTGGGCAAATCAACACTCTACAGTACAATTTTACAAAACTTAACCTAAATTATGTGAAGATACTGAATACCGTGCGGAAAATATACTTACACTGAGACTTTTCATACAAAATATATGAAGGTACAATTGTACCTATGCCGCCTGTTAAGTGTGTAAAATTATGCCACCTGACAAGGGTTAGAATCCCTGACATGTTCTATTCATCTTCACAAATTATTGATACCCCACTTAATTTGTATTAAATGTCATTTTAACAGATTCTCAAATTTCAATCAAAGAAATTCATTACTTACAGTAAAGTTTATTAACTATATTTCAAAGGAAATTTAAACATGGCACATGTTGAAGAAATGTTTTTCACATACCAGATATTTGCAGAAAGAAATAAATAATTATGACACAAACTTTGAAAGACAAACATATCATGGTGATGTTAATTGTTAACTTTATTAACAAGTATGACAACACATGGTACATAATTTATTCCCATACATTATTAAAACAAGTTGAGATTGAGACTTAAGATTTTAAAAAAAAAATAACTTTGCAAATATCCAACTACATTGGATTTCAATTCCTTGTTGAAAGTAAATTGGCTTAAAATAAAAAGAAATAAAGGTTTTTGACCAATGAAGTTTTATTGTGGCTGATCAAATAAATTCTCAAATGAGGAAAAAAGTGAGTTTCAAAGTAAAGATCCTCCCTACCATATGATTAAGTTAATGGCCTTGTCTTTCTTGTATAAAACTATGGGAACGTCGCTCACCTAGTTTCTTAGAGAGGGTAGAGACTATTTCAAAGCTTCAGTGAGATAATTGTATACAACATCACCTGGGAGAATAAATAGAATAATGTTAATTAACAAGAAGAGATAATGAATTGTAAATAGAATTTTAAGATGGCCTTCCATTAGTAATTTTTATGGATTGTCAAATTTATTTTCAAGTCCTGGATCAGAGGCATGCTTTGATTAAAAAAACTAATGCTTTTAAAAAGATTAATGCTTTGGATTAAATATCAATTTAATATTGATATTGCTGGATAATATTCAAGTCCTGGATCCAGGCAAATATGTGATAAATAAAGCATTTCATTTAATATTTGAGATTGCTGGTTTACATGCATGCAGATTTATTTTAAAGTTCTGGATCTGGCCATCATTTTGATAAATAAAACATTTCATTTAATATTTGAGATTTGCTGGTTTATTAGCCACATTCATGTCGGATCGTACTTTAAAAAAAAAATATAATTAAATAAAATTATGGCAAGCTTTGCAAATGAAACTTGGGCTGTTTGAAAAAGATATTACCATGAAGATTGATAAAACTACTTCAACGCTCCTTGACATTAACCATAATTAGAACTGAGCAGATACAAAAAAACTGATTTAATTTAAAAGATAAATCAACAGTAAATTTTACAAGGATGATGTCACCACTCAAAAAATTCACGTGATTCTAGTTTTTATTTTATTATACTTTAGGAAGCTTGGTGAGCGCCCACATTGAATTCTTAATATAACCCTGGCTTTGGGTAAGAGAATTAAGTTGAAATATATTTTTTTTTCTTGCTTGGGTTACAATGACTTCAAGGGCCATGAAATAATTACATGCATGCTGCAACAAACATTCATAAACAAGACTAGAGTAGATTCTTATTTTTTCTTCTTATTATGCTGTTTAATGTATGGAGCGGTATCACATTGATTAGACATTGTCATCCAGAGTCATAAAGAAAACGAAATAGGGGTAGGCCTATAACATTGACAAAGGCCTGAAAACTTGACAGTGTCCGCAATGAGGACCAAAGGACAGAAATCACAAGATAATCTCAGAGTTTTTCAAACTGACAGGGAGAAGGGAACCTTTGAAACACACACAAATGAAACTTGACACCCTGATGCCAAAATATAATAAAGCATCAGCAATGCCAAAACTCAAAGTTGCACCAAAGTATGAAGAAAAACAATTCATACATAAAAGTTTTCATGAAATCATTTAAAATGAGGCAGTGACCCAAGACGACAACCCTTTTTGCCAACCAGGGTTGCAACAAATTGAACAGAATAAGTAATTAGCTTCTAATTCTAAAACAAAAATTTAGGAGTTCATCTAGTACAGTGGTTCTCAACCTTTCTAGTGCTGCGACCCTTTAATACATTTTCTCGTGTCGTCGTGACCCCCCAGCCACACAATTATTTTCGTTGCTACTTCATAGCTGTAAGGATATGTGTTTTCATATGGTCTTAGGCGACCCCTGGAAAAGGGTCCCGACCCACAGGTTGAGAACCGCTGATCTAGCATATGACAGAAATAAGAACACGGACGTTACAGAAATATAGTTACCGCTAAAAATAATAAACTCAGGGCATGCCAGGCTGGTAGAGAACTGGCTCCAGATCCCAGGTTAGGTGGGGACGGTGCCTTGGTTGTGACACTTGAGGCTATCAGCTGTTTCTGGTACTCGTTGTAAGCCTTCTGTATCGCGGGACAGAACTCCTTCTCTGTCTGCTGACTCTCAGCTGTAGACACGATGACAGAAGAACAAACAAAATAGGAATTTTACTAACATCGTGTGTAACTTGGTAACTGGATGGGCACAACGCTAATAAAGACCATAGATTAAAACCAAAACATTCAAAGAAATATGTGTTAAACATTCTAAATGAGATGTTTGTATTTTAAAATAGGTATTTGGTGACGGGTGTAAAGAAACACATCCTGACAAGGAGCGAGTTAATGGTTTCATTTGTACAATGAAACGTTTGCATTACTAAGACAAGCTTTTATTTTAAGATCCAATCACTTGTTGAAGTATAGCACTATCAATACTCAAGGAGTTGTGGAAAAGAAAAAGTTAAATACAAGAGCATGATGCCGCCAGTATCGACTGCTGCTCAAGAACAGGTTGCTACAAGAGCATGATGCCGCCAGTATCGACTGCTGCTCAAGAACAGGTTGCTACAAGAGCATGATGCCACCAGTATCGACTGCTGCTCAAGAACAGGTTGCTACAAGAGCATGATGCCACCAGTATCGACTGCTGCTCAAGAACAGGTTGCTACAAGAGCATGATGCCACCAGTATCGACTGCTGCTCAAGAACAGGTTGCTACAAGAGCAGGCTGCCGGTCAGAGGGTACAGTGCGTTCCTCCATAAGTGTAGTCGCGTAGCTTTAGTTTGTGACGCTCTAAATGGGTCACGATTTGTTAGCATTCACTTAAAAGAAAACAAAAACACGAAATATAAGCTCCTGTTTCAATTCCCTTTATTCATTGTTGTTTTAAATTAACTGCAAACGTCTATGTTTTGTTTTCAATACTGTTTGCTAGGTTCAATCTTTTTGCCCAATGCTCGAATGTTCTCCGGCCCGGACGACAAAACGAAAGATTGGTCAATATTTGAAGTTTTAAATTTAATATCCGAATGTGACTTTTTAGAATATCCCCAAATCCGCTTATTTAACCTACAATTCTTACACACGACACACGATCAGTGTATCTGGTTGGCTTTCATGCAGGAGGAGCTTTTCAAAAATGAAACTTATAAAGAGTTATTTACGATCTTATCTGAAACAGTCCAGTCTTTCTCGTCTTGCGATTTTGTCAGTTAAATGTGATACCGGTATGTGAAGACTGCTAATTTTGATGAGGTGATGAACAGGTTCTTTGAAGACCAGAGAAGTAAAGTTTTAAGCGATAGTTTAGATGTCAGTTTTAATTTTAACAAATTAATTAAGGCCTTTTTTTAAAATGTCGTTAACTGAATTTTATTTGTTTTCTTCTTGTCTTAGGTCTTTCGTGCTGTTGTTGCTAAAAGGGCTTAAGTTACAAAGATTACTATAAAAGACAATCTCGGTATGATCTAGTTAAACATTACACGGTACAGGTCTCCAGAAGAAGGGGGGGGGGGGGGGAATCAAAAATGGGCTG